>PVKP010004820.1:0-94542 GCA_004027715.1 Plecturocebus donacophilus | reverse complement strand
GGAACAACTAGACTTAACAAATATTTACAGAACTATCCTCCCACAAATCCACAAAACATACATTTTTCTCAGTATCACATTATACCTATTTTAAAAGTGACCACATAACTGGAAGTAAATCACTCCCCAGCAATTGCATAGCATTTCACAGGTTTAAATAAAATATTGGTTGGCTGCTTATTTGTTATTTTCATCCCCTGTTCCTTCCTGTCTCCATTGTCAAACACAATTATTGGCATAAAAGAGGTTTTTAATACCCATTTTTAGACTGTATTCTAGCCTGAGCAATAAAACAAGAATCCCATTCTCTCTCCCTCTTTCTCTTCCTCTTTCTTTCCTTCCATTCTTTTTTTCCTTTCTTTTGCTGTTTCTTTCTTCCTTTTCTCTCTTTTTCTAAAATCTCTTCCTCTTTCTTTCTCTCTTTCATTCTTTTTTCTTTCTTTCGCTGTTTCTTTCTTTCTCCTTTTCTTTTTCTAAAATCTCTTCCTCTTTCTTTCTTTCATTCTTTTTATTCTAAAAAAAAAGATTTTTAAAAATAATATTGAATACTTATTTTTTGTTATGAAACTATGAAAAATGAATAATAAAGTATAATTATGGCTATGTAAAAAAGAGTCATATAAAATGCTGAGAGGATGTATATTGTAGAGATTAGTGGTGATTTACATTTTTCATTTATACCTGTAACCAGTAAAAATAAAAATTATTTTAAACAAGTATTACATGGATTTCAGCTTCTCATATTCTACTGTTTAACAGATGTTGTGTTTTAAAATCTCCCCCACAACTATTCAAAATCACATAATATTTAATTGTTCTCAAATCTTGGTGAGGATGAATTTCAGGCTTCAGTAGCTATAGACTGTGGTTGATTCACCTATCAAAAAAAAGAAGAACAAGGTATTGGCATTTTCAGCTCCTCATGTCCCATTTACTTGCTTGTGCTAAATTTATGTACTGTAGAAGATAATGTAGCCGATAAAACTTTCTCTAAGAAAGAGTAGCACTAGCAAATTAAAACAAAATGAAAGCTATTTTTATATACAGATAATATAACAAAGTTTTCTTTACTAAATATATTTTTCAAATACATGATAATAAATTAAGACTTGACTACATGACAGTTATAGACTTACTTAGTACATTCCAGATTACCAAAATCCATTTAAAGGTTAAATAATATTTTGATATTTGAGTTTGCCAGGGAATTCTGTAGTAAAGGTAATGAATTTCATAAAAATTGATAAGAGAAAAATGTAACAAGTAATGGATTACTGAAGTGTTGAGTAGATAAGCAAAAAATAAGAAATTACTATCACCAGTTTGTTTATTGCATACTGTGTAGTTTCTGTGCCTCACCTGTATTCTTCTTGCCTGACTTTTGTTAGAAAAGGTCACATTTTCAGTAATTGGCTGAAAGTATAATTAAAGCTAATTATCAACTAATGCAATGGAGACTGCACAATTATAGAAATGATTTTTACAGTGATAAACTATAGCAGAAAGTTATAGTGCTACAGTTCCTAATTTTTTTTCTTTAAACCTTGTTTAAATTGCTTACATGAGATAAAATCAAGAACAGGTATGAAGTTATGCATATATTTGAAAATATGTTTTTAAAATTATTTTTCTCTTCAATTAACCCAGCTAATCTATATCTACCAAATTTAAATGAACCATGAAATTCATTTTACAGATAATACCAGAGAAAACATAGCTTTTTGTAAGTAAATAAACTACATAGAATAGTAAAGTCACATTTATTTTCAAATCTTATGTCTAAAATCTTTATGGTTTCCAAATTTTAAAACCTTTATTGCAATGCTAATTGAGTTATACTACACAATGCAAATAATTATGATTATGTAGAGAAAATTGGTTAATATATATGAATTTATAATATGCTATTATTTTCATTTACTTAGATTCTTCACAATCTTATATGCACATATGTATCTAAAATAATGCTATCTCTAATCAAAATGGTTTTCTTGGAAGAAACGTATATATTCATTTTCTGGGGTTCCAACAGACCTCAAGCATGGACTTTTTCCATTGCAAATTTCTACTAACCACATCATCTCCCAAATAAAGAAAATAGAATAAAGAGAAAGTTCTCATGCCACATATGTCAATTTAATTGATGGTCTTCAGGGGGTGGATACATATGCTGTCAGAAATGTTTGCTGTAGACATTTCCAGGAGAAAAAAACAAACTTGGTCTGTTTTAGAATCCATGTATTTCCTTCAAGTCTTAGCACAAGCTACTCCATTTTGGTTTGGTTTGGTTAGTTGGAGCCTAGTACTCAAGCTTAGTAGAAAACAATGGCCTCCAAGAATTTTGTTTAAAAAATTCCTTCTTTTTGGTCAGGTTCTCACTTAGGTGAGAGTGTGACCAAAACTTAGGACCTTAATGCCACTCTCAGTTACCATCATTTTGGGCTTCTGGTCTCAGCACATCATTTATAGGTTATGGTGCCCTCGTGGTTGCACATTTCTTTCAGCTCCTGTTATTCTAGTTGAAGAGAGACCATATGACATTCTAGAGATGGCTACTTGCAAGCGCTTAAAGCCTTTAAGAAAATACATTGCACCAGGGAGACTATTATTATGACTATGGGGAGGATAATACCAAGAGTTTGAAGTATGCTTCTTATCCAGGGTTCCCAAACCAAACCTCTTAAAATCAAATAGATTAAAGAATGAGCTAGACAAAGAGTTTACTTACTTGACTAAGCAATTTCTTCATCAATTTCCTACCACTAAATTTCTATAATCTTCATTTGATTTATTTATCCATAAGTCACAAGTGCCAGCAGCTGCACAGATAATTCTCTGTTTAGCCAATTCTATTATTTAACATAACTTTCACATGAGAATTTAAAGTCTGTTGTGTAATTGTAGCTTTTACAATAGAATTTGCTATGGAACCTATCATGATATACATTTATAATCATTGCTTCCTTTACTTTAAACCATGGAAAAAGAACCTAACAAATAATGTCCTTTTAGAAGAGTGAAGGCCTTCTGGCAATGTTCTCTTTAACCCATGATGTGGGTTAAAAGGAGTGAACCAATGTTTAGTTTTTGACTGATTACGAGGCAACATATCTGCCATTACAGTTTCTTACCTACATTGGGCCTTTATTCTTTATCTTTCAAAGTGTAATGTTATTCATGTATAAGGCTGATTGCAAACTAAGTATACCCCATAAGTGCACACAACAGACTCCTTTTCCACTTCTATTGTTCTTGGAGGCAAGAAAAAAAACATTTAAAAGTAAGAGTTTCATGACAGGGGAAATTGTACATTAAGAATTAAATATTATCCCAGTGATTGGTTGTTATTAGTAAAGATGCTGAATTTGAAATTTATGACCTAGCAATTACAGAGCAGATGAACAGAATTATTAAAATATAGAGTCCTGATTGTTCATCCTCTACTCATCTACTCATTTTAATGTAGTATTTTCACCAAAATATTTTGTTGATGCATGTAGACATGCATATACATGTTTTCATAAAAAATCATTTTCCTGGCTAAGGCAAATAGAAATCACTGACCATGTGGCAATTACATAATGGGAAATTATATGGTGGCAAATTATATGATGTTAACTAACTTCTTATAAAACATAAGTGGTATATAGTTTTACAAATTAAGAAGATATAATCTTTTTGTACACTGACAGTAAAAAAAAATCAGAAGATACTCCTTCCAAAAGAATATTGGTGCAAATAATTAATTTCTGATAAATAATGTCTGAGCATAATTTCATGTATTCGTGTCAGTAGGAAAAACTTGTTTAAATAGCACCAAATGTTGAAGGAGTGTGTAGAAATGTAATGTACTTTATTCTAGCCAAACATTCTGTTTGATCAATCACTTTTAGTTAAAAAATATTTCCCAGGGAGGTCTCTGCAATTTCCAAATACCAAAAATTGAAAAGACTCTTAAAATTTTATTAAAATAAAATACATGAAAAAGGTTTAGTCTCCTTTATTATAAAAAGTGTTACTATTACAACCATTTTAAGAAAAGGAAAAGTACTTAAAACTTATGCCATTTTTATAGGTATACAATTTCATTTTCAGGTGTACCCACTTGATGGGTACAATTTGATGAGGAACTCAAGGTTTCTTAGCCCAATATTTCTTAATGTACCTCAAAATTTGTCTGAATTAATGATAAATTATGACACTATTTGTCATTATTAATAATAAAGAGCATGAAATAATATGCATTCAAGGTCTGATTAAAGAATATTTGAATGATCTTTTAAAAATTTAGAATACTGAGGATTATGCATGTTGTCTGTGTGGGAGATAGAATAACCAGAAATTAAAAGAATTTCTGATCCTAGGGAAAGAGACATCCATGAAGAATTTAGCCATAAAATATATTTTAAAGATAACATAAATCTAAAGCGATTCATAAATTGTTCACAGAAGAGAAATATAGTCTGAATAATTTACAGAGGGCATTTATGTTTTATAATTATTTTTCCATATTAAATTAAATTCTGTGATATATATTTTTCTTAGGTTAAATTGTTTAAAAGCATCAGGTAAAACTGATGAAAGTTGAATTCAGTTTTCAAAGAACCTTTTAAGTAATACTACTAAAAAATATGTAATAAGAAAGAGTAATAAACCCTACGAAGGAAAAAAATGTGTAGAGACCAATGAAAGAGAGTGGCAAAGGGATGTGGTTTAGCTAAAGAAGTGCTTCTCTGGAGAAGAGCATATTTAAGCTGAGATTTGGTAGATTCCTCATGGAAGTAACAGGAGGCTTGAAAGTAAAGCTGAAAAACAGCTTGGTGGGTTTGGTAAACGGAAAGAGGTCATGTGGCAAAAAAACGAAGAATCAGAAATTTAAAATTAGTTTGGAGAATTAGGCAGGGCTAGGTAATGAAGTTCTCTGTAGTCCATGGGAAAAATTTTGGATTTTGTTTTCAACACAATAAAAAGCTTATAAAGGGTTCCAGGTGCAGTGCTATGATACAAAAAATAAAAATAACATGGCACTAGCTGTTGTGTGAAAAATTAACTGAATGAGGAAAAGTTTAATCTCTCCTTAGACTAGCCTAATATATTTAGTATAAGAATATATTAGGCTAGTCTAAGGAGAGATTAAAGTAGCATGGACTAGGATGGTGATAGTATTTGTACAGAGAAAATTCAATGGATTTAAAATACATGTTCAGATTTAACTATGGATATGAAGGAGGTAAAGGAGATGATGTGTGAAAAATACTTGCTTTTTGGTGTAGGATAGCTCATTGTACCTCTAATTGACAAATGAAGTTGCCCTTTTGAAAGTAAGAAACTGACATCTCTATTACTGTTGTATTTTCTATTTGTTCTTATAATTTTTTTTTTTGCTTCCTTTATTTTGGAATTCTGTTGTTGGATGCATAAAGGTTTATACTTCCTAGTAGATTGATCTTACCATTTGAAAATGTCTGTATCTCTAGAAGCAATTTTTGTCTCTATGGTCTGTTTTGCCTATTATTAATGTAGTTCTCTAAGCTTTTTTTCATTATATTTTCCACCCTTTTACATTCAATTTACCTGTGCTTTTGAATATAAAGTGTACCTTTCATAGATAACAAAAACAAAGGCTATTTTTAAAAATCCACCTTCTAATCTCTGCCTTTTGATTGGAAAGATCACTCCATTTATCTTTAATGCAATTATAAATAAGGTAGAATTTATATCTGATGTTTTGCTGCTTGTTTTCAATGTGTCTTATGTCTTTTTTGTTTCTGTATTCCTCCATTACTGTCTCCTTTTGTGTTTAAAATACATTTTCTAGTATGTCATTTTAATTTCCTTGTTTTTAAAATTTCTAGTGTTATTTTAGTAATTGCCTGGGATTATAATTAGTATTCTAAAACAATCTAATTGGAATTTATACCAACTTAATTTCAATAGCATACAAACATTTTTCCATGATAGAGTTATAGTATCTTCCTTTGTGCTTCAATTATTACATAAATTACACTTTAGATATCATAAGCCCATCAACAGAATTTTATAATTATAGTTTCATACAATTGTCTTTTAAGTAAGATCACGGAAAAGTTACTAATAGACATTTATTTTGTCTTTTATATTTATCTATATAGTTACTTTTCTTGATGCTTTTAAATTTATTTGTGTGGACTCGGGTTACTGTCTCGCATCCTCGCATTTTAGCTTGAAGGATGCACTCAAATCATGTTTGCAGGGCAGAATTGCTAGTCACAAATTTTTTTTTGTTTTCTTATGGAAATGTCATTTTTTAAGGATAATGTTACTGGATATAGAATTATTGGTTTGTAAACTTTATTTTTCCAGGACTTTGAAAATTTTATTCCAGTGCTTTATAGACTCCATTGTTTCTGATAAAATATAGCCATTAATCTTGAGGATTAGTTGTAGATAATAAGTCATATTTTTGTTGTTATTTTCAAAATTTTCTCATTGAGTTTTTAGGGTGTGTTAATTAATATTTCTCATCAAATTTGGAATGTTTTTGACCATCATTTCTTCAAATTTTTTTTCTCTCTCTTCTATTAATGGCATTCCCATTATGCGTAAGTGAGCATATTGGATGATATTCATCAGGTCTGTGAGGTCCAGTTTAATTCATTGCTTTTTTCTCTGCTTTTCAGACTAGATAATCTCTTAAACTATCAAGTCTGTTGATTTTTTTTCTTCTGCCAAGGGAAGTCTGATTTTGAGCCCCTCTAATAATTTAATCCTTTTTGTTATTTTACTTCTGGGCTGCAGAATTATTTCTACGTGGTTCTTTTTAGAAAAAATTATATCTTTTTATGGATACTCTCAGTGACACATAATTGTCATCTTTCTCTTGAGTTCTTTAGAGATGATTCCCTTTAGTAATTTGAACACATTTAAGATAGGTGATTTAAAATCTTTATCTACTAAATAAAAAATCTAGGTCCCCTCAGGGAAACTATCTGTTGGCTGATTTTTGCTCTTTCATGTGACACACTTTCTTGTTTTGTTCTGTCTTGTCTTACATGTGTCATGTTTTATTTTTGTTTTTGACAACTTGATAGTTTAGCTAATAAATCTATATTGGTTTGCTTTGGTTGTCTAAACAGAGTATCATAGACTGGGTGATGTAAACAACAAAAATGTATCCTCTCACAGTTCTGGAGACTAGAAGTTCAACATCAAGGTGCCAGCAGGCATAGTGCCTTGTAAGGGTTCTCCTCTTGGTTTAGGGTTGATTACCTTCTCTCTGTGAGGTCACATGGCCTTTTCTTGCGCTGTGCATATGAGCAGGAGTGAAAGAGTTTTATGTAGAGAGAACAACTCTTCTCATAAAGATACTAATCCATGTGATCAGAGTCCCCCACACTATGACTTCATTTTACTTTCATTATCTTAATTATTTTAGAAGCCCATCTCCAAATCTAGTCACAGTGAATGTTAGGTCTTCAACATATGAATTTTAGGGAAGATACAACTTTCAATCCATAATAATATTGTAACAACCTTCTTAACAGACCTCCCTCCACTGTCCAAATTTGGTTGCTGCAATATTGTGAGCAGTTTGACATGGTTTCAGCAGTGACCTGGGGGACAGTACTCCTCTCCTCTTTACCTTGGCTAAGCTGAAATCTGGGTTAAATCTAATAGCCATAATATTCTGGGGAAACAAATTTTCCATGGAGCTGAATATTTGGACATTATGTTTGAACATTATACCCACTGTGTTCTAAGGATGAATGCTGTTTTTATTTGTTTTTGGTTTTTTAGCACCAAGAGAGTTCAGTTCTATCAATTGGCTGCAAGATGGCTGGCTTTTCATGGTATTGCACCACTGAGTTGTGGAGAGCTGGGCAGTGGAAATAGTCCAACCTTAAATGTCAGTGATGCCTGCTGTCTAAAGAGATTCAGTATTTTCTCTTGCATAGATGATTTTCAGTTTATTCTTATTCTGATCACTGCCATTGACCTCCTTGGTGAAGGAGGGTTCTTTTGCACTAAATAATACAAAATGGCCAAATACATTACATTTGACACTGGGCAGATGAGACTGGGAGCAGTTTATTGTTACATATACTCAGCATGGGGAGGGAGAACACCACATGCCATATGGGAGTGGTGCTTGGAAATAGAGTGAATCAGAAGGGACTATGAGGGGCAGGCTTTGTAATAACAGAAAAGTGATCGCTCCTTATTTCTGACAGGAAAATGTGATTGGCTCATTTGAATAATTTTGCAGGCTGGCAACGAGGTGAAACTAGTTTGATAGAGGGCCAAGTAGAGTGCAGCTGATGCAGCGACTAGGGAATCACCATGGTGGGGAATCTATTTTGCTGGATGGGAGGCATATCAGCCAAGACCAAGCAAACTCATTGATGAGCCTTTGGGCCCTATGAGGCTCAAAGAAAATAAGGCAGCATATGGCCTTAGAATGTCTATTCTAAGATATTGGCCTTATAACAAAGTTTTGTGGCTTTGGTTAATTTCTGGAGTTCTAGAAATGATTACTTTCGATTGTTTTGTAGTATTTTTGTTGTTTTTTTGGGAGACTGAGTGTTTCACTGAGATTTTCATTCCACCATTTTGTAAGTCAATCTCTACTCTTCCTTTATTTGAATATTAGCATTGGGCTATTTGCTAATGGTAATGTCACCATTAAATAAAATAGGTGTTTGAGATACTGTTTAGAATTTTTCAAATATGTCAATTGTTGGCGTAAATTTAAAAATGGAATACAGCATACAGAAAGTGCAGAAAAGAGCTAAGGTGCTATTCTAAAATGTTAGCAGTGACTTTCCCCTCTGTGTGATTGGTTACAGCAACAATTTTTCTGTCTATGTTATTTTATATTGTAGAAATTTCTGTGGTGAGCATATATCACTTGAATAGTTAGAGGAATGAAAAAGAAGACTTTTTTTCAACTGGTTGGCATTTGACAATGATAATTTGGAAACATGACATTATGCCATTATTAGATATTAATAATTCAATCAGGAGTAATTTATTAAATAAGCAATACACTATGAGAGAAACAACATGAATTTTGAAGTTAAACATACCTGTTTTAAATCTTAATTTATCATTTTATCTCACAACTATATTCAAGTATTAACTTCCATGTCTTTCAAAAAGAAAAAAATAAAACCATATTAAGTTTGTCATAAGAATTAAGATAATACATTAAAAAGTTAGAAATTAGGAAGCTCCTAATAAATGTTAGTTCATCTTTCCTTCCACAGCAGATATCAAGGAGTGTTGAAGAAGTAATACATAAGAGTGGTAATACTACCATGGGTGAATGAAGAGAAAGAAAAGTTTTGTCAATTATGTGCACAACAACCTAATGGAATGCTGGGGTGGTGGGGACTTGTTTAGAGAGAAAGGCAGGAATGATACCAAGATGTTGTAAAAACTAAACTAAATGTCACCAGTTTAACTTTTGGGATTTTACTTTGACCTGGCTTATGATCTCCGCAATATAGATCAATGGAGTTTTTATTTCAGTTTAATTTTTTCAGCTACAGTTGATTCACACTTATCATACACTTATTCTAATGGTACTTTGCTTTCTATATTTACCCCAGGCTTACTTTTTTCTCTCTGATTGTTGTGTATGCTTAGGTCATGATATTCTTATACAATCAAGATACCACAAATCATATTTCTATAATTTCAATGATTTTCTGTCCTTAAATGTTTGTGTTTTCTACATGTTTTATATAATGTTTCTCTGAATCATTTCAGGAATTGTGCAGTGGGTATCAGATACCACATACTTGAAGTTACTTCTCTCTTTTCCTTTTGGCTTCTTTATCTGAAACCCTCACTTTTAAAAATAAGTTGGTATTTATAATAAAAATTATATCTGTATATAAAATCATGCTAGGTATATGTCTGTGTAAAGATGAATATGACTGTATGTTTTATATAAACTTACATATATGTTTTTTAAGTCATAGTAAATTACAACATAATAAAATGATAGTTTAAGCCATATGTAATGTAATAGCCTATTGTCATTTGGCCTTTTTGAAAATTTTTAATTTTTTGTTCAACCAATAAAATAGAGTTAGTATAAAGAGGATAGCAAAGACTTGAATATTTATTTCTACAATTTAGGAAAGTATTAAATTTTATAACTAGTTTTAGTTATTAAGCGTAGTTTTAGAAATTTAGTATGTATCATTAAAATAAATATTTCACTCTTAATATCTAATGGAAACTGATATCTGGTTAATTCTATACAAAACTCCTACAATCATTGACTACTGTGAAATAATACTTTCTATAGCCATTATGTACTGAGAACATGGTCAAAGGATGAGAAACCCAGCTGCTTGTATTGCTGCAGTAGATTTGGAATAAGAACTTTACAATATGCTTCTCAAAAACTATAAATAAATAATCTGTACGCTAAAGAATTTTTTTCCAGCAGGAAAAAAAAACCCTAAAGAAACTTGTGAACACTTTGTCATTTCTGCAAAACTATGAAAACACTAAAGCAGCTAGTTTACTCATCCTTGATTTCCCCAGATGGCTTTGTTTCCATTAACTCACCAGAGAATGAGATGCAGACCCAGTGCCTTTACATGTCATTTTGACAAGACATAATGTCCGATCTTGTTTGCGTATGCCTTCCCCTTCTACCCCTAGTCTGCTTCACTACTGGTGGTCTGCCCGAGTGCAAAACAGATGTTTCTCTCTCAACTGCATGCTTTATTTTTCAAGTAGCTTCGGAGAGCATATGTTTCCATGTGAGCCTGTTCCTTCCTTCTCCCAACATCTTCTTGTGCTACATAAACAATCTTCATCTGCTCCCTCAGATCTGGGGTGCACGAGACTTTCACAGATGTCGATTTCTTTTTCAGCCTGTTTGCCTCTGGTGAACATGGTCTTGAGATAATGTCTCTCTTCCTTCTCTGTTCCAAATGACTCGGAATGCAGATTTTTTTCCCTTCTTTCAACTCAGTTTCCTTCTGTGACCCCAGCATGTTTTTGTCTCCTTTCGTCTAAGTCTCTCTTTGTACTAGCTCTCCAGATGGGATCAAGGATGAGTTCTTTCTGCTCCTCATTTTATTCTCCTTACAACTATTTTATTTGCAAGAACAGGAAGAGACAAACTTCACAGGTTAGGTATTTCACATGCATGGCCACCTACATTTTTCTGATTTGTTTCTTTGGCTTTTGGTGTTCTTTCACATTTTATTATTATTTATTTATTTATTTGTATTTGCAGCTGCCATGTTTAATTTTTTTCATTTTTGCTAATTCATTGCAAAGAAGTAAAAAATCCATGATCATGAACATATTTATCACATGCAATTATATATAAAACACAAAGTAACAGCTACTTTAATTTTTTTTACTTTTATAAAACAGGAATTTCTACTTGTCTTTCATTCATTCAACACATATTTGTTGAGTATGTCTTAAGTGCCATGAATTTTTCTGAGTGCCATTATTTAAGCAATACATAAAAGAGAGAATGTCTCCCTTTTCCAGGAAAATATATTCTAGCATGACAGACAGATAATAAACAAGTGCACAAATAAGATAATTATGAAAGGATACCACTTGAGCTGAAATTTCAATAAGAAGCAGGAGTCTTGATATAAAAGATCAGGTAATAAGAGCTCCAGGAAGAAAGAACAACAAGTGCGAAATCCCTATAGAAGGATGAATGTGTGCATTATTGAGAAACAGAAGTGAGTCCCCTGTGACTGAAGTGCCATCGTAAGTGAGATGGGGAAGAGTAGAGGCAGGGTTGGAATGGTAGTCAGGGGCCAGATCATTTAGGGCTTCTGAAGACATGGTAAGGATGTTCCATTTTATTCTGAATGCTTTAAGAAGTCATCAAAGCTTTTAAGCAAGGAAGTGACACAATCTGATTTATGTTTTTAAAACATTAATTTGGCCCTGTGATAATTTATTTTAGCGGGCCAAAAGGTAGAAGGGAGGCCACACATATGAGGCACTTTATAATTATCAATCTTAACATAACTGTGGTCAACCATAAAATGATTTCAGGGAAGACTTTGCTAACTCTTGTGGTTTTGCCATCTCTTCTCTTAACAAATCTGTAGTATTTTTAGTAGAATGATAATGGGCTCTCCATATTTCAATCAAATTCCTTACCTTGGCATAAAATTGTTTCTGGCATTTTATCCTTCAACCTCTTTCCTTAACTTGGGGTTTTCTCGTCCCATCACCAAAATACTGTTTTATAAGCCTTAGCCTCAGCTCTGTTGAACCACATCCTGATTCCTCACCAGGCCTTGTGACTCCTGCATTTGCCTCTGTTCACCCTGCTCTCTTGTTTGGGAAACATCATCTCTCTTTCCCTCTTTCTCTTTGCCCTCCAGAAAGCTTCCTTTATGAAGTCTTCCTGCTCACCTTGTATGTACTCTCCCCATATCCTGCAGATGCTTCTGTCAAAGTGACCAAAATATAAATGTTTATGAATGAGTAGAGAAGACAAGAAAATGCTGGAAAGTTAGCAAAGACAGACATTTCCAAGGACTTTAAAGGCCTTAAGGTAAGGACTTGTAGACTTTAGCCCCAAGGCTGTATAAGGCCTTCAGAACAATTTCAGTGGGGGAGTAGCAAGATCTGAGTTGCCTTTTAGAAAGTTCATTTCAGTGATACACTGGCAAGAGGAGCAAGTAGAATGACAAAATGAGATTGCAAGAGGGCCATTGTATTAGGGCAGATAAGACATGGTGGGACTTGAAACATTTATAAACATAACATGCACACATAGAGAGATGTAACAGAGAAAATGGAGAAGAAAGAATGTATATTAGGGTTCTCTAGAGGGACAGAACTAATGGAATACACACACACACACACACACACACAGAAACACACACACATATATCTGTGTATATATATCCTATTAGTTATCCTATATTCATATGTATATATAAAAGAAAGTTTATTAAGTATTAACTCATGTGATCACAAGGTCCCACAAGAGGCCATCTGCAAGCTGAGGAGCAAAGAGAGTTAGTCTGAGTCCCAAAACTGAAGAACTTGGAGTCCAATGTTGGAGGGCAGGAAGCATCCAGCAAAGGAAAAATATGTAGGCTGGGAGGCTAGGCCACTCTTGTCTTTTCACATTTTTCTGCTGCTTTATATTCTAGCCATGAAGGCAACTGATTAGAAGATGCCCACCAAGATTAAGGGTGGGTCTGCCTTTCCCAGTCCACTGACTTAAATGTTAATCTCCTTTGGCAACACCCTCACAGACACCCCCAGGATCAATACTTTGCATCCTTCAATCCAATCAAGTTGACACTCAATATTAGTCATCACAGGATACACTCATGAATATTTAAGCAATAATTAATTGATTAGTTATATGTAGTGGAATGCAATTCAATAAGAGAAAACTCATCAGGTGAGTGGTTTTTGCAGGACAACAGTTGAGGACAGGGCAATAGTTGTGAAGCAGCAATTCTGTTACATGGACAGTGTTCTCATTTTTAATCCTAGACTTATTACGCTCATGTTACAGAAACTCTCACTATTGCTTGTTGCCAACATACACAGTGAAGGAAACTCAATATTAAGCTGTTAAAGTGGCTATATTAATTCTTAAAATCTGCAGAGCCAGGTTCCAAATCAGCCTGTCCCTTCAGAACAGACATGGCATCTGTCCTCACTTGCTTGCTGGTTGTACATACTTTTCACTGACCTACATTTTAGAATTGCCCAATGCTGTCAGAATAATTGTAATTCTGCTTTCAGGTAAAGATAGCTTGTAATAACAATGCTGAGTGATTCATAGCTTATTTTATTTCCTAGTCCTAGCGCCTGAAGATGTTCATTAGTTTTCTATGTACAGTAAAGGCAACATACAGAAATGTCTTTTTTTTTTTTTTCCAATTCTGTGTATTTATAAAAAGCAGTGTATTCTCTGATGGTTACCTGCACTGGTATATAATATTAAAAATAAAGACTTATTGCCATAAAGAGTTATTAGAATTCTTTTTGTGTCAACACTGTGCTTTCTGTTTTACAAAATTACTTCCTTGTGTCTCTGTTGTATGCCTTTATTTACCTTTATGTTTTCCATTTTTCTGTGAATAAATTTTGAATGTCTTTACTACTAGTAGTAATACTAAATTAGAAGAATTAGGCATTCCCATACTTAATCTTTCTAGATGAAATAATAGTGTTCCCTGGTGGGCAAGTGCTGTGATGCAAATTGGAGATATACTATTTTGGAACACAGGAGAAATGATGGCAGGGTCTGGTATGGTTTAAGTGCTTTTGCTCCTTCTCTCACCATCTTGTCATAATGTCTCTTTCATGCTATTACCCAATTCTTTGACTTCTAATTAATAGATAAGCAGTAACTACTTACTTAGTCAATATTTTATATTTTCTTCACACATACGTAATAACAAGCCTCCTTTGATAGAGAAACCTTAAGGCCCCTTAACCTGTGCACATTTGCCAGTTTTTGTTTGTTTGTTTGTTTGCTTGTTTTAGTCAACTCCTTTTCTGCCATTTATTTATTTTTTTAATGAAAAACCCACATTGAAATTTGTTTACAGAGAATGCACATTCTTTTGCCTTACTTGTTGTGTACCTCCCTAACTCCCTTTTGGTTCAACTCTATAAATGGAGAGAAAGTAGAGAATTTGATAATGGAAATCCAAAGAACATTGCCAAGTCATTTACATTGAAGCATAAATAATATGGCCATTCTAGGCATTGGGGATTTTGGGTGGAGAAAGGTTGCAATTTTAGCTAGAGTGTCCAGAAGAGGCCTCACAGAGAAGATAGCATTTAAGTAAGACCTAAAGGACATGAAGTAGTGAGTAATGCAGACGTCTTGGGAAAGATATTTCAGACAGATGCAGCAGGAGTTGCAAAGAACCTGAAGTGTATGCATACCCGATATCTTCAAGGAACAGGAAGGTGGGCTATAGCTGGAGAGAACTGAGGACGATAGTAGAAGTAGATGAGAATGAAGAGGTAAGTGGAGGATGTTGAGTTGGGCAGATCTCATAAGGTCTTCATGTCACTGTACTCTGAATGAGGCAGAGGCCATTAAAAGATTTTCAGCAGAGGAGTGACTTGATTTAACTGATGTTTTCATAGGTTCATTTTGCCTGCTGTGTAGAAAATAAGCTGTAGAGGAGAAAGGGTGGAAGCAGAGAGACTAGTGATTTGGGTGCTTCTCCTGCCCAATTCTTGTGTTGAAATGTAATCCCCAATGTTGGCGGTAGGGCCCTGGGGAAGGTGTTTGGATCATGGGGGTGGATCCGTCATGGCTTGATGCTTTCCTCATGATAGTGAGTTCTCATGAGATCTGGTTGTTTAAAAGTGTGTGACACCTCCCCCAACCTTGTTCCTGCTCTTGCCATGTGATGTGCCTGTTCCCTGAGGGCTTCACCAGGAGATAAGCAGATGCTGGTGCCATGCTGCCTGCAGAACCATGAGTCAGTTAAAACTCTTTTCCTTATAAATTACCCAGTCTCAGATATTTCTTCATAGCAATGCAAAGAACAACCTAATACAACTAGTTAGCCACGTAAAATCCAGACTGGAAATACTAGTGGCTCAAAATAGAGTGGTAGCATTTGAAGGAGTGAAAAATGGTTCGATTCCTGAATATGTGGATTCGAGAAAGGAAGGAGTAAGCATGAATTCGGGGTTTAGGCTTGTGCCACTGGAAGAATCAGTTTCTTTCACTGAAATGGAAAAACTATGAGATGAGTTGATTTGGTGGAAAATTCAGGGTCCCATTTTAGATAAAGTTTGAGATACTGATTAGACATTTACATGAGTCTCAAGTAGGCAGAAAAGAGCTGCGGAACCATTACTATAAAGATAAGATTAAAAGCCATGGGACAAGATAAGATCACAAAAAAAGTGAATACAAATAAAAAAGAAAGGATATTCAGGGACTTCGCCCTGGGAAAATTCTATGTTTAAAGTTTCAAGAAACCTCAAAACATGATCAAAATAAATAGAAAGATATTTTCAAACCGTTTGGCAATAATCTTCAGGTGATGAAATTATGAGTTTTTTTGTCTATTCTTTTTACCTTTTATAATATTAATAGGTAATACATTTTATATTGTTTTATAATTTATAATTTACATGAAATAAAACATAATTTTAGTCGTTCAATTTTATGAGTTTTGACAATGATATAAACTCATGTAACTTTCTTTAAAAATAAGATATGAAATATTTTCATGACCCCACAGAATTCTCTTATGTCTTATTGCAGTGAATTCTCCACTTTCATCTACATGTAATTATTTTCTGACTTCAATAATCATACATTAGTTTTGCCTGTCAAGAGTTTCATATAAATGACTTTGTTTTGCTTTTTATCATCATAATTCCTGCAATGTACATGATTACAGCACACTGCATACATCAGTAGTTTTTTTTCTTTTTATTGAAATGTAAGTATTCCATTTTATGTATACAAAATGATAGTATATCTGTCTCCTTATGATGGACATTTGAATTGTTTCTAGTTTTAGGCAATTACAAATAAGACTGCTGTGGATATTTTTGTACAAGTCTTTTTGGGATGTATGTTTTCATTTTATTTGGTCATAGGATAGATGTAATCCAACTTTGTAAGAGATAGCCAAACAGTTCTGAAAAATAGTTATACCATCTTATACTCCCAGGCAAAATATTTTTAAACAGAAAATAGTTTCTTTCTAAAAAATTGCTCTGAGAATTACATAATTTTAAATATTCATCATACTCTTTACTGTAAATCCGTGATCTAACATCTTGTCAAAATATTCTAAGAGTAAGTTTTTGAAGATCTTACTACGGTGGTAAGGAGAAATTGCAAATTGATAAGTGCTACCAGATCAGTTTGTGAAAAGATTGTTCATTACTAAATTAAGCATTATATGCAAATTAACTTAATAAACTCTTGACTCAAGCAAGGATGGGCAGGAGCTTTCTCTGCTTCTTATGTGAGAAGTTACACATCTAACAGACAGTGATCTCAATCTATGCTTCATTCAACCGTACCCATCTTACAACTTCCTTCTTTTCTTTTTTCTTTTTCTTCCAGCTTCATCTGTTAGGAATCAAAAGTGTGAAAGATCTGGAAATTAAATCGAAAGAATAGTAGAATAATCCTCCTCACTGACAAGTGGTGAGCTACACAGAGTGTTCTCTTGTTGCAATGGCAGAGATTCAGCAACGGAGGGAAATCCAGTGGCCAAGATGCTTACTTTTCTTAGTGTCTGCATGTGTCCTGGAGAAGTGACACTAAAGCACCTTCAGCTGTGTTTATTTAAACACTTGACCCAGGGCTCTGATGCATTTTACTTTTTCAATGTTTAAATTTAGCTGTTTTAATAAGGTTCTAGTTTTAATAAGTAACAAAATATTTTTTCAGTATTAATTATTATAAGGTCTTAAACCCTGGGGTCTATATAAAACTCAGAGAGAACCTGTCCTGAGTAGTTTAAATCTCTAATTAAATCAGTATTTCTACCTAGCAACAGAGTAGTGAAAGTGTGAATTGAATTCAGTGGTCCTCAATAGGGGTGGGGGAGCATATTTTGACCCCCAACCCAGGGGACATTTGGCAATGTCAAGACATTTTGGTTGTCATAACTTGGGGAGGGGATAGGTGCTACTGGCATCTGGTGGGTAGAGGTCACAGATGCTGCTCAATGTCCTGCAGTGCTCAGGACAGCCCCCACCCCCAGTAAAAACTTTTCTGTCCCAGAAAGTCAATAGTGCAACTGTTGAGAAACCCCTCTATACAATAATTGGTGTGGATAGGAGAATATCCTAAAATACAAAAATAGCAGGCTTGAAATTATTTGCAAATCAGGAGAGTGGAATTTATAACCTATTGACTAAAAATTCTGGCTTAGGACCTATCCTCCAGGGGTGACTCTAAATCTGCTGATATGATACTAAATCAGCATCTGTAAAATTAGAAGCATATCTCCAGGGTGGGATCAGACAAAGAATACTAAATGTTGCTTTGGTTTTAAAGGGTTGAAAATGATGTTTCTCAGAGGAAATATTGGGTCTCAGTTGAGCTGTGAGTTGCTGTGTTTTTTTCTCTATGATAGGGCACAGTGGGAGGAGAAGTTCTGAATACCCTATCGAAGTAGCACTTGCTACTACAATTATTCTCCACCATGACATGCTCTTTTTGCTTTCCCAGCACTTTTATAAACTTTCTTTCTTTCTTTATATATTTATTTATTATACTTTAAGTTCTGGGGTACACGTAGATCATGCAGGTTTGTTACATAGGTATACATGTGCCATGGTGGTGGTTTGCTGCATCCATCACCTCGTCATCTACATTAGGTATTTCTCCTAATGCTATCCCTCGTCAATCCCCCCACCCTCTGCTATTCCTCCCCAAGCCCCAGTGTGTGATGTTACCCTCCCTGTGTCTGTGTATTCTCATTGTTCAACACCCACTTATGAGTGAGAACATGCAGTGTTTGGTTTTCTGTTCTTGTGTCAGTTTGCTGAGAATAATGGTTTCCGGTTTCATCCATGTGTGGCACATATACACTATGGAATACTATGCAGCCATATAAACTTTTAATTCATTGTTATTGTTCATGTTGCTGTTGCTATTAGTCTGCTGTCTGTCTGTCTTGTTAGACTGTAAGCTCTATGAGAGCAGCGACTAATATTGTATGTCCAGTAGCTCCCAGAGTGCCTGCCATTATAACAAGCATCAATAAATATTAATATTTTTAATTAAATGAATGAATTAAACATGATTGTAGTATGAATGCTTAGCTTAGCACCATTTTCAACAGCAGGAAATCTTCTACCATACAAAGATAATTTTTCCTCAGAAAGGTCATACTTTTGTCACATTCATCTTACTAAGAAAAATTCAAGAATTGGCAACTAGAAGGACCCTTTTACTTGATCTGTTTCCCTGTTGGTTATGTGTAAGTACTTTGAATCACTTCACAATCTCTGGAAAATGTTCCTCTTCCTATTTAAAGAGAGTATGAGCATCAATCGCCATACAGAAAATACTGATGCCTGATTGCTCTGCCCCCAATTTTAATAGTCAAAAGGCAGCTAATTTCCTTCCAGGCGTTTGCAGAATTGAGTTAAAACTAAATCTGCAGTTACACATTGACCTTGAAAATTTTAACAATTTGATGCTGGGTAAGTGGCTTAAAACACTTTCACTGAAAATTTTGTACCTTTTCCTAATTAGGCATTGACACCAGTGAAACCTGTCTGCCCCAAGTCCTCAGCAGATCTTAGGAACGGTGACTGATGGCTACATAAAACATAATCTTAACTTTAGGATTCCTTAAGCAACTATCTATTTATCTTAAATATTTCAAGTCTGATTGTCCCAGGTTCCACTGCTAGCTGAGAATCCTTGGAAGTGGGACCATTGTCTGATTTAGTGCAGAATTTCCAGCTTACAGCTGACTCCCTTTATCACAAACATTCTTATCTTTAAAGTGCTGAGTTCTTTTCAATGATATTTGCCAATTTTAAAGATTTTAAACATTTTAGTATGGTGGAAGATTCATGTTGGTGTTATCCTAGGAAAAGTTTCCTAAAACTTGGAAATGAGGCAAAAAGATGATTGCAGTCATTTCAATATGATGTTACAGACGTGTCTCTCAAAGTTTAATGTACTCCTGAATCACCTGGCAATATTTTTAAATTGTAGATTCTAATTCAGTGCATCTGGGGTGAGGGCCCAGCTACTCAATTTTAAATAGTCTCAGGTGTTATCAATGCTCCTAAATCATGAGCCACATTTTGAGTAGCAAGATGCTAGGGCAAATTTTTGAACACCGATGTAAAAGTCCATGTCTCTCTCTAACCCAGTGGTTCTCAAACTTGCTTCCACCTTAAAATCACCTAAGGAGGTTTCAAAACTCTTTCCACTCAGACCTCACCTATTTCCAATGAAATCGGAATATCAGAGGTAAGACTTTATTAGCAGCTTTAAAAACTTCCGAGATGTTTCTAATGTTCTCTAACAGAATATGGCTTTGTTTACAGAACCGATAAAGGGCATTTTTTTATAGTTCTTTAAAAATGATAAGGAGTGATGGTTTTGTTGTCCTATAATAGTTTTACAAACTTTGTATATAATTTGGTACTTTACTTCACTTTTTTTCCCTACTAACTAAAAGTTTGGATTTCTCAAATACTCTTTGGAACTACCTTTGTCATCTTACTAGTTCCCTCATTAATGAGTGAAATAAAACTTTGACACAGAATGCTTAAATGATTTTCATTCTAGCCAGTCTATTACCATAATTTCTTAGCTAGTAGCTACATTTTCTCTTTGAGCTGAAGCCAATCTTTATGGAACGTTAACAAAGAATATATTATAAACCAATTTATACACTATTTTGGTGTCTCCCCACATCAATCTAATAACTGATTACTAGATCAGTAATTGTTGACATATTGATCTTAAAGTACATTTCTGGAGATCAGATTTATATTCTGACCAGGACCAATCACTATATGTGGAATAAAGTTCCCTCTAATTTTTTTTTTTTTTTTTGAGATAATTTTGCTCTGTTGCCTAGGCTAGAGTGCAGTGACACAATCAGGATTCACTGCAGCTTTGACCTCCCAGACTCAAGCAATCCTCCGGCCTCAGTCTCCCAAAGGGTTGGGGTTACAGGCTTAACCACTGAGCCCAGCCACGTTTCCTCTTTTATTTACAAGAGAAATGCCATGGCATAACTTTTAGCTGATTTGTATTTGGAGTGTTCTCCTGAAATGGGGATAAGTTAGCTCTACTTCACCCATACTTTTTCGAAGCTTCTCCTTGTGACTGATGGCTCCCATTTTCAGGATGTCAGGCCTGGGTCTGAGGGACTGCCTGTAGCAATGTAAATTGGCCCACTCGAGGATCAAACCTGTGAACTTGTCTTCATCAACACTGTACTCTAAACAGAGGTGTGAACCTGCCATTTTTATCAGTTGATTGATTTCACTGAAAGTTGTGATTCTGAAATTGTTCTGCTTCTTAAAGAAATATTGTATTAGAGATGGGTAAAAGTGCAATTACTATTGAGTTTAAAATATACATTATAAAACTAAAATTCAATGAAAAACAGCTAAAAAGATATTTATGTGTTTAAAAAAAACTCCCAAACAAGGCAGTCAGCCAGGGTACATAACCTTAGATAAGTTCATATTATCCCTTCTTTTTAGGTCTTACCTCTAATATTTTTCAACTTAAAATATATTTTACCAACATAGCTACATTTATTGCCAATTTCCATAATACACACTAGACATTAAAGGTGGCTACTGTTATCTTAGTAACGAAGCTGCTTTTTCTCAAAGTGATTTGTAAACTGGTCTTGAAGCCTTTTCCCAAAGGTGTTTTTTTTTGTTGTTGTTGTTGAATTCAACTTTTGTTTTAGACACAGGAGATACATTTGCAGTTTTGTTACTTGTGTATGTGACACCCAGGTCATGAACATAGTATTCAATAGGTAGTTTTTCAATCCATGCCCTTCTCCCTTCCTCCCTCTTCTAGTAGCCCACACTATCTATTGTTCCTGGGTTTATGTTCATGTGTGCTCAATGTTTAGCTCCCACGTACAGGTGAGAACATGTAGAATTTGGTTTTCTGTTTCTGCATTAATTGACTTAGTACTATGACCTCCAGCTCTATCCATGCTGCTGCCAAAAATACTATTTCATTCTCTATGGCCATGTAGTATTCCGTGGTGTATATGTACCATGTTTTCTTTATATAATCCACCATTTATAGGTACCTTGGTTAATTCCATGTCTTTGCTATAGTGGAATAGTGTGGCAATGAACATATGATTGCATGTGTCTTTTTTGGTATAATATACTTTTCTTTGAGTGATAGCAAATGATAGCATTTCTGGGTCAAATGGTAAGTCTGTTTTAAGTTCTCTGAGAAATCTGCAAACTGCTTTCCATAGTAGCTGAACTAATTTACATTCCCACCAACAGTGTATAAGCATTCCCTTTTCTCTGGAGCCTAACCAGCATCTGTTATTTTTTGACTTTTTAATAATAACTATTTTTACTGATGTGAGATGGTATTTCATTGTGGTTATAATTTGCATTTCTCTGATGATTAGTGAAGCTGAACATTTTTAAAAATATGTTTGTTGACTACTTTTGAGAGGTTTCTGTTCACTTTCTTTGTCTATTTTTAAGTGAGGTTATTTGTTTTTTGCTTTTTAATTTAAGTTCCATGTAGATTCTGGAAATTAGAGTAAGACAGTTTTTAAATATTTTAAGGTAATGAAAATTTAATAGAATAAGTAAAATATGTCATAATGAATACTGCAAAGGACATTATTTTGGTATTAACATTCTGGAAGTATTTGTATTTTGTTCTATTTTGATTCAGTATCCACAAGGACAATATTCTAGGACTTTTTAAAGATAATATTGACATAACTGGTTCTAATTACGTAAATGATGTTTTTGCTTTAATTGACTATTTTGGAAGAAACAACAAGTTTACATGCCAAGAGTCAGAGAGAAAGAAAAGAAGCCACAGAAGCATATCATTTTACAATTTAAGTACTTTGATTGTTAGGTTTCATTTTTACAGCAAATGCACATAATATTTTTGTATATTGTTTACTTAAGTCTCATGACCATGAAATTACAACACCTATTTAAGCATCCCCTGTGTACCACAAGCAAATACTTATCAATGAATTGGTACATTTATTTTGTATTGAAAGTTTAGCTATAAATCAAATGTTTAGCTAAATTTTGAGGAAATTATATTTTAAAATAATTCTTAAAATATGATTAATCAGCTGACAAAAAGTGTAGTCAAAATAGATTTGTCCACTACCAGTGAAAATAATTGTCTTTTTCAAAGTATATTGCTATTAATGTAGTCTGCTGTCTTTAACTATAAATAACCTGATAAACTAGAGTAGGATGTTCTGGTGAGTTTGTGAATGGTCACAGCTTAAAAGGAACAAAAGCAAAAATGTATTTTTTCAGGAAGGTTAAAATAAACTTATATTTTTAAATAATAAATTAGAAACAGTTTAGTAAGAGATTTTTTAAAAATCATGAATGAATGTTGGATTTTGTCAACTGAGTTTTCTGCATCTATTGATACAATTATGCAATTTTTCTTCTTTAGTCTGTTGATGTAATGGATTTCATTAATTGATTTCAAATGTTAGACCAGCCTTGCACAACTGGTATAAATTCATCTTTGTTGTGGTGTGTAATTATTTAACGCATTGTGAGATTTGATTTGCTAGTATTTTGTTGGGGATTTTTGCATCTTTGTTCAAAGAGATATTGCTCCGTGATTTTCTTTTCTTATAATATCTTTGTTTTTTTCATATTAAGGTAATTGCTATCCCTACAGAATGAGAAAATTAGTAAGAATTCCCTAGCCTCTCTTTCTTTCTTTTTTTTTCTTCTATTGTACTTTGGGTTCTGGTGTACACGTGCAGATCATGCAGGATTGTTGCATAGGTACACACATGGCAATGTGGTTTGCTGCCTCTATCCCCCCATCACCTACATCTGACATTTCTCTCCATGTTATCCGTCCCCAATCTCCCCACTCACCCCACTGTTCCTCCCTTGCCACCCACAACAGACCCAAATGTGTGATGCTCCCCTCCCTGTGTCCATGTGTTCTCATTGTTCAACACCTGCCAGTGAGTGAGAACATGCAGTATTTGATTATCTGTTCTTGTGTCAGTTTGCTGAGAATGATGGTTTCCAGATTCATCCATGTCCCTACAAAGGACACAAACTCATCGTTTCTTATGGCTGTATAGTATTCCATGGTGGTATATGTGCCACATTTTCCTTGCCCAGTCTATCATCGATGGGCGTTTGAGTTGGTTCCAGGTCTTTGCTATTGTAAACAGTGCCACTATGAACATACGTGTGCGTGTGTCTTTATAATAGAATGATTTATAATCCTTTGGGTATATACCCAGTAATGGAATTGCTCTGATGCCCAGGCTGGTGTTCAGTGGCACAATCTTGGCTCACTGCAACCTCCACTACCACTCCCCTCCCATGGGCGTGAGCCACCCAACTCAGCTAATTTTTTATATTTTTAGTAAACATGGGGTGTCCTATGTTGGCCAGCTTAATCTCAAACTCATGATGTCAAATGATCTGCCCTCCTCAGCCTTCCAAAGTGCTGGGATTACAGGCTTGCGCTACATCACCAGCCTTCCCTCTATTCTTATCTTCTGAAAGAGACTTCAGAGAACTGGTAAATTTCTTCCTTAAATGTTTGGTACAATTTACAAGTGAACCCATGTAGGCCTGGTGCTTTTGTTTTAAAAGGTTTTAATTATTGATTCAAATTCTTTAATAGATATAATTTTATTCAGATTGGATACTTCTTATGAGAGTTTTGGGCAGATTTTATCTTTCAAGAATTGGTCCATTTCGTCTATGTTATCAAATTTGTAGAGATAGACTTGTTCTTAGTATTTCTTGATTATCCGTTTAGTGTCCATGGGATCTATAATGTTGCCCCTCTTTCATTACTGATTTTAATAATTGTATTCTCTTTGTTTTCAGCTAGCCTAGCTAGAGGTTAATTAATTATATTGTTCTTTTCAAAGAACAAGCTTTTGGTTTTGTTAATTTTTCCCTACTGATTTTCTGATTTGAAATTTATTGGTTTCTGATCTAATTCGTTTTTTTTCCCTCTGCTTACTTTGGTTTTAGTTTGCTCTTCTTTTTCTAGTTTCCTAAGGTTGAAACTTAGATTATTGATGTCTAGATCATTGTTTTTTCCTAATATGTTCATCCAATGCTATAATTTTTTCTCCTGGCACTGGTTTTGCTCCATCCCTCAAAATTGATAAGTTGTTTTCATTTTCATTTAGCTCAAAATATTTAAAAATTATTTTTGAAATTTCTTGTTAGATTCCTGTGTTACTTAGAAGTGTGTTACTTAGTCTTTACAGCTTTTGAAACTTTCCAGTTGTGTTTCTGTTATTGATTTCCAATGTAATTCTATTGCAGTCTGAGATTAGACATTGTGTTATTTCTATGTTTTTCAATATGTTATGATGTATTTCATTGCCCAAAATATGGTCTGTCTTGATGAATATTCCATGTGTGCTTGAAGAAAATGTGTATTCTGTTGCTATTGAATTGAGTAGTTTATCAATGTCAATAATATCCAGTTGATTGATGGTGTTGTTGAGTTCAACTCCACCCTTATTAATTTTCTGCCTGCTGTATCTGTTCATTTCTGATTAAAGAGTGTTGAACTCTCTAACTGTAGTAGTGGATTTATCTTTCCCATACAGTTCTATAAGTTTTTGCCTCAGATAGTTTGATGCTCTGTTGTTAGGAGCATACATGTTAAGTATTGTGTATTCTTGGAGACTGACTTCTTTATTATTATGTAATGCCTTTCTTTATCTCTGATAACTTTTCTTGCCATGAAGTCTTTTGAAATTAATATAGCAATTCTATTTTCTTTTGATTAGTATTAGTATGGTATATTTTTCTTAATATATTTGTTTTTAAACTATGTATATCTGTATACTTAAAGCTTGTTGGTTTTTTTGCATTTATCTTTATTATAGGCAACATATAGTTAGGTTTTGCTTTTGATTCACTTCACAGTATCTGTCTCAATTGATGCATTTAGACTGTTGATGTTCAAAGTGATTATTGATATGATTAGACTAATATCTACCATATTGGTTACTATTTTCTATTGGTTGCTCTTGTTCTTTGTTCCTTTTTTTGCCTTCCACTCTTCTTCTGCTGTGTGTGTGTGTGTGTGTGTGTGTGTGTGTGTGTGCATGCGCGTGTGTGTGTTTTCAGACAGGGTCTCTGTTGCAAAGGCTGGAGTGCAGTGGTGTGATCCTAGCTCCTTATGGCCTCAACCTTCCATGCTCAAGCAGTCTTTCCACCTAAGCCATCAAGTAGCTGGGACTACAGGGGCAGAGATGGGGTCTCATTATGTTGCTCAGGCTGGTCTCCACCTCAAGGTCTCAAGCAATCCTCTCGCCTCAGCCTCCCAAAGTGTTGAAACCACAGTGTATGAGCACGTTTTTGGTTTTAAGTGAGCATTTCATATGATTCTATTTTCTCTCCTTTCTTAACATATCAGTTATACTTCTTTTTTTAGTTAAAAAATGGCTCCCCTAGAGTTTGCAATACACATTCACAACTAATCTAAGTCTACTTTCAGATAATGCAATATAACTTCACAGGTTTTGTGAGTACTCTATAATAACAGAATAATACTAATTTTTCCCTTGTATACCTCTTATCATTCCTGTCATTTATTTCATTATATATAAGCATAAATAAATGTATTCATACAGAGAAGACATAAATATGTGCATATCAAATACCTTGCTGCTATTATAATTTTAAATAAACTACCTGTTAGATCAATTAAGAATTCAAAAAATAAAAGTTTTTATTTTACTTTTATTTATTCCTTCTTTAGTGTTCTTTTCTTTTTGTAAATCTTAGTTTCTGACCTGTCTCATTTTCCTTGTCTCTAAAGAACTTGTTTTAGGATTTCTTGCAAGATGGGTCTATTAGCAACAAATTTCCTCAAACCTTATTTGTGTGAGAGGCTTTTATTTATCTTTTGCCTTTGAAGCAGAGTTTCCAGGGTACAGAATTCTAGGTTGATGTTTTTCTGCATGTCAGTACTTTAACTATTTCATCCACTGTCCTCTTGCCTGCATAGTTTCTGAGAAGAAGTCAGATATAATTTTCATCTTCATCCTTCCATAGGTAAGGTCTTTTATCCTCTAGCTTTTTTCAAGGTTTTTCTTTATTTTCTATCTGTAGTTTGAAAATGATATGCTTGGGTATAGATTTTATTTTATTTTTTATTTTTTTGCATTTATCTTGCTTGGCATTCTTTGAGCCTTCAAGAGCTATAATTTGGTATCTGCAATTACCTTGGAATAAATTTTGTTATTGTTATTTCTAATATTTCTTCTGTTCTTTGCTCTTTTTTTCTCCCTCTGATAGTCTCATTATTCATATGTTGTACCTTTTGTAGTTTTCTCACAGTCTTTGGATATTTTGTTCTATTTTATTCCCCATCTTTGTTCTCCTTGTTTTTCATTTTGGAGGTTTCCATTGATATATCCTCAAGCTCAGAGATTCTTTCCTCAACCATGTTCAGACAAATAATGAGTCCATTAAAGGCATTCTTAATTTACTTTAGTGTTTTTGATCTGTAACATTTGTTTTTGGTTCTTTCTTAGAATTTTCATTTCTCTGCTTATACTGCCCACCTGTTCTTGCATGCTGTCTATGCTACATATTAGACCTCTTAACATATTCATCATAGTTGTTTTAAATACTGGTTTGATCAACATCCCTGCCAGGTCTGGTTCTGCCTCTTCAAATTGCATTTGTTGTTTCTTAGCATGCCTTGTAATTTTTCTTGGTAGCTGTATGTGACATACCAGGCAAAAGCAATTGCTGTAAATAGATCTTTAGTAACGTGGTAGTAAGATGTTCAGTCGGGGAGGGAAAGTATTCGCTGGACCTATGATTGAGTTTCAATCTTTTATTAAGACCTAATTATAGCTGCTGGACTGTGAAATTCACAATTATTTTTTAGTCTCTCCCATCTCCTTTAGGTGGGACAAGATGTCTAAAACTGGCTGGAGTTGGGTATTCTCCCTTCTTCCAAGTCTGTTAGGCTCTGATAGAACAGCAGGAGATTAGGCCCTGGTTAAATATTTTTTCCTGAGGGTAGGCCTTGTTAGGAAGATGGGTGCTCTGGCATATTTCAAAATAGTCCCTTTGCCCCCTCTCCTGCTGAAAGCACGAGAAAATTTTTCTCTATTTATTGTGAGAACCTGGTTGAGCTTCTGTAGGTAAAACTCACTAATGTGCAGGGACCCCCCCAGTAACTGAGTTTTCATGGAGTTTTTAATTCTCATACTCTCCACACTGAGCCTCCAGTAACTCATCGATTACAGTTCCAGTTTTTCTACTCCAGAACTGGCCCCTGAAGTGATTTCCACTCATGAGTTTCTGATCTGGTAAGCTGTCACTCCCTGTAGTCACCTGTCTTTCTCCCAACTTTAGATGTGGGAGTTTGCCCTGTGTCCTTACATCTTTTATGAACTCAAGAAGAGTTCTTGATTTTTTTTAGTCTATTCAGTTTTTCACTAGTTATTAGAATGGAGTGGCAACTTCCAGAATACTTACACGCAGAACTAAGAACTGGAAGTCTTCAGTTGGATTTTGAAGAGGAAGGTGCTTGACTTGTTAGAGAATTATAATTTACTTTCATGTTATTATTATTTGGTGTTTAATGCCCTTATGATAGCTTCAACTTTTGTGGATTGATATAATATCTGTTAGAGCATCTAATTTCACAAATTTGATGTTAGTCATTATATGCTTTTATTCAAGAATTTCTTGAATATTGTCATCTTGATCTGGCTTGTAAGGGAAGACTACAGCTACAACAAGTAAACAATATGATTAGGTTGATATAGAGATATAAATGGGGATGAACCTTGGAGAGAAAAGTAACAACAATATTCAGAGCAGTGTTTCTTAAATGGAAGTTAACTTACTAATCCTTCATCAAACTTATTAAAATTATACATTTAAAGACTTTACCCCATTGCTCCTCTTCAGTAGATCTGTATGTGTTCCAGGCATTTTTAATAAAGCCCCACAGAAGATTCTCCTGAATAATATTGAGAACCACTGGGTTAGAGGTAACTCAGTAAATTAACTTGGGTTAATCCTCATATTTACTAACATTACTAGAGATAAATGTCATGTAATTGTCCCAAAATATCATTTTCTGAAATCTACAAAAAAGTCTTATTATATTAGCACATATAATACACATATGTTACACAGATGCATAATTGTAAAATCCATATCAAACACAAAAAAGCAGTTTAACATTTTAATTCTGTGCTTCTCAAATTTAACTATGAAATCCTTTAGTAACAGTATAACAATTATCATCCTATTGAATTAATTTCTGAAGAAACAAATGTGAATAGAAATTTATGTCAGGGCTCTCAAGTATAACTGTGTTGACTCCAAAAATTAAGTTTTAGTTAACTGCTTTTAGCCTATAAAGTCATTTTTTTTACTATAAGATTAAGATTGTTAGAATGATGTTTATTTTTTAATCGTTTTCTGTTCCATAAGTATATACTTTTGAAATGGCCACTAGAATTTAATCAGCAATGTCAAAAGAACAAGAAATATATTTTAAAAAATAAAGTTAGATTTGCTCTTCCCAGTATTTAGCTGAACAGATTAATTCAGAATATTAAAAACATGTTCTTCAAAGAATACATAATTTTCAGAATTTAATGAGAAGGGTCAAATTTTCTTGTTAATTGGTTTAATTTAAAATTACACTTTTGTTGCACTACAGCTGATGATTTACTTACTGGATTAGCATGCTTAAAACATACATATATTGTAAAGAATCAAAGCTTGCAGTTCAGAAGCAGAATATATCTGAATTATCAGGAAAGTGCTATGGAAAGTGCTGATCCATACTTCCCAGATAACAAACATTTCAGTAGTTTCTACCAGGAATACTTTCTTGCTCTCTCATCCTTGATGCAGTATTGTGTAGTCTTTCAAAGTAACAACTTTTGATGTTTCTGCCATGGTCAAAAGGTTTCATGTGGGTTGCTTCTATACTACATTTCTGGGTCTTGGGCTGGGCCTTGTTATTTTTTGTGTAGCTTCCAGTTTTGCACAGATGTTTGAAGGTTTCAGTTCTAGGTGCCTGTGAATAAAGGTGATGCTTTATTTCCTGTTGTACTACCACTTTAATAAAAATGGTGTAACTTCAAAGCACTATTTCCAGAGTATATAGTTCTTCTTTTATGAGGGAATGATTTTTTTTTTGGTGTCTGATAAGTTTTTATGGTTGTTGTTTTGAATTTTGTATCTTTGCTACTAATATAATATTAATCAAAGCTTCACCTTATTTATACAACTTCCAAGAAAATTGTAAACCTGTTGACTATCAAATGCTCGGTATTGTTGGCAGTATTATAAAATGATGAAAGCATGGTGACATATGGTAAAAATACAGTTTACTAATGCAGTATGTATGCTATTGTGGCAGTATATTTTCCAAATGGTCATTTAAATTCTATTACTTTTTATTAACTCATGGCTATTTATTATTAAGATAGGCTAAGCCAGTGTCTCAGTGTCTCTATTTTTTGTTTTATTTTTTACAAGTCTAGGATAGACCTTTTTTTCCAATGCAGTATCAACCTTTAAATCTTTAAGTCTTAAAGTAGATCAACTCTCTCTCTTTGTCTCTCTCTTTGCCTGCATATGTGCCTGTGTGTGTGATGCACATACACACACCATTTGAAATCTTGGCTATAATAAGGAGGAACAGAATAATATAATAACAAAAGCCTCATCAGACTATTTCTAGGACTATTATAGCATTCTGAAGCCTTCTTTAAGTATATTGTTGCTTTCAAAGTTTAATGTTCCTGAAATATTTTCCATAACTGAATGTCCCATACTATAGGAGCTGTGAACCATAATATCTAATTTAGCACCATTTTCTTATCTATACATTATTGTTTACATTAAAGGTGATATCTTTGGCAATCAATTTTAATGGGCAGGTATTAACTTTCAGTAGTAGACTGACACTGAAGAAGAGCTTTGCAACAAAATGCTCCTAAATTAATCTGTCAGTTTGACCTAGTAACTGACATGCATACTAAAACACTGATGTGAATTGAAAATAAAATAACTGCACTTGACAGATATAATAGTTTAAATGATTTCAAATTAACCACATCCCACTGACCACAAGTGAAGAATGTGTGCTTTCCCCTGAAATGAAACTTGCTCTGGGGGCTCATTATGTTGAGTGGAGTAACTAAATTCAGAGTGGAGTTATTGATGCTAGGGAAGAAAGAGTAACAAGTACTTAATGATTTTCAAACGTATGCATAGAGGTATTACAAGCACTTCATAAGTTATGTTCTCTTTTCAACTTTGGAACATTATAAGCTTAAAACTTGGTTATGTAGTAAATTCAAAACATGATATAGCTGTTAAGAAAAATTAATCATGCCAAAGATGCATCAACTGCTTCAAGAAAGCAATGAATAACAGTTGCCTGTCTATGTAAGAAATGTTGAAACCTTATCTTCTATTTTTTTAAGAATTCAAGTAATAATTATTTTCAGAGTTGTTGAACCTTCCTTAATTAGTTTTGATATTCAGAGAAATCTAGAGAATATCTTATTTCATGTTTATGTTATTGTATACATTTTGTTTTAGTTTTTAGGGCATCAAATTGTTGTTAAAATATTATTTGAAAACTGGAAACATTTAAATATTTTAAAATTATATAAAAATACATTTTTCCAAAAACTTTGGCTGATATTAAGTTCTTGCTCAGAAACAGGTGAGTAGATGAATAAATGAAGCCTCACCTTTCATTACAATAATGTAAATATAGTTGGCAGCATAAATTGTGTTCATGAAATAGAGATAGTAAGGCTAATTTGGTTTGCTTAAATCAGGTAAGATTTCTTAGAGGTTCTGATTTACTGCTCACCTCTGAAATATAAATCATTCCTTTTCATTAACTATAAAGAAATGGTTCAACAAAAGTTACCCTTAGTGAACATGAAATATAAAGGAAGCTAATGTGTATGTAATTTTTACTTGATTTAATTCCCCCTGAGAATTGATTTTCAGGCATCTAGGGTCATTGCCTACAATTTTTTAACCCATCGGGCCACTAAAATATCATGAGTCACTAGGATTGCCCCTTCCCTCTTTTATTCAGTAAACAGTGATTGGTTCTTATTATTTGTTAGCTTCTCTGCTAAATATTTGATAAAAAGATATATCAAAATATCATCACTAGCTTTGAAAAGAAAAATCCTATTTGTGTAGCAATGAAAGTGATTTAACAGAGAAATGGCCCAACAGGTGGTAGCAGTCAAATGGATGACATGTCAGTGAAGTTTTGGAAAAACTAGTTTTTAAGAGAGTTGAAGTTTCAGCTGAGTAGTCCATGTGAAGAAGCTATATGGGAGCATTCCAGAGAGGGCAAGTGTGCAAAGACACAGAGGTGGCAAAAGCATAATTCATTTGGAAACCTGAATTGCATGTGTAATGTACCATATTGGGCTATATAGAGGTGATAAAGCCAGAAAGAAAGCCATGGTGAAGAACATGGAAGTTTTGAAAAATGTTTTGCTAAGTTATTTTTCATGCTATATTCATTCATTTATATATTATTTAAACATAATATTTATATATCATGCACTGTTCCTAGCATTCGTGATACATGGTGAACAAGGAAGGCATAACTACTATATTCATATTTATTATTTATAGTAGAGGGAAATGATACATGTACCTTTTCAGGGAAATTGTTGGATATAATGAAAGTGCTTGGGATAGGACCCCCAAATCTCTTACAGAAGTATGTACATATCCATAGAAAATTAACATGCAAGAAGTGATACAAAGTCTACGTGGGGATAGAAGGGGATGAATAAAGGGATTTTCTAGAAAGAGGGAGCACCATATGTCAATGCTTGGAAGCAAGCAGGTATAGTACAAGCTTGGCAAACTGAAATAAGTGATGTATAGCTGAGGATTAGATGATAAATGGAAGAGACATGTATAAGAAATAAACCTGCAGCAATAAGCAGGGATGAGTTCATGTAAGCCTTGTAAGTAGAATGAAGTGTTTGGACATTTTCTTATCACAAAAAGGGGCTGTGGAAAGGTTTTTGGTTAGTGAGTAACAGGTGCAAGTTTGTACTTCTGGAAGATCTTTGGGGAAGCATTATGTATTGAAAGGGCCAATCGAGGCAAGAAAAGGAATTAGTCTTTATACTAGTACTGTCTTGTTAGAAGATGACAATAGCTATAAAGTAACAATGATGAATATTAAGAACAATGAACAGATTTGTAAGATACCTTGAATGAAGGATTGACAGGTTTTAGTCATTGATTAAATATGGAGAAGGAGATAAATGAGCTCTGTATTATGCCATTATTCTGATATAGGTAAATGAGAAGACAGTGGTGATACTCACTGAGATAGGGGACACGAAAAGATACAGCCATAAATGAATGATGAGTTTAGTTTGAGATTTGATAAGCTTGAGGTGGCTGTAAACTCATAAGCGTAAATGTTCAGTCAGCATTTCTAGTCTGAAACTGAAGAGACTTACAGAATAAGGAGGAAAAATGAGAACACTATGGAGATGGCAATTGAAGTTCTGAGATAAAATAACATTGTCTGTGGAACTAACTTAGGATCAAACTTCAAGAAACACTAATATTTAAGTAGAGGAAGTGTAAGTGCCTATGAAGGAAACAAATTACAGCCAGAGGTAAGATGGCAATCAAGAGGACACAGACTCACAAGCCTAGAGGAAGAGAGCATTTAGCCAGCACCAAATGCTGCAGAAAAGACTGAGAAAGATATACTAGATTTACCCACTATTATCCTGGTAAAAATGGCTTATATTATATAATAGATTCAACAACCAGAGAATGGTGAATTGATGAGTGCCTGTAAAATGACTGCAGACTACAAAGAAAACTCTTTTAAAAGGCTGTGCTATAAAAGACATGAAAGATACAACACATGGTTGGAGTTTCATATGAATCAATTACATTTTAGGTTTTTTTTTTTTTTTTTTTTTTTGAGACAGAGACTTAAACATATTTAAGTATTGATGGGAGAAAGCCAAAGGAGAAGGAAAGGCTGAAGATAAAGTTTGACCTACAAGGGTGTGGTTGATGTTGGAGAGGAGAGATTTCAAGCTAGGTAAAGTAAAACACATGTGCTTGCTGTTGGGGGAGAAATCAAAGGCTTACATTGAGAAACAATTTAAGTATCATTCTTCATATCTGCAAGGTTCAAGCAGAGGTACTCTCAATTTATTTGGGTTAATAATGGACCAGAAAATGGGTTCATTCAGCATAATATAATTATTTTATAAATAGCATGTAAGAGTCATATCAAGAGATAGAAGATTAATTCTTCCATTTGTCTCAAATACAATGAAGTGGATAATTGGAGAAAAAAACAATCTCACATTTATTTGAAATTGCAATAGTCATCAGGTATTTAAGAGGTAGCCTGGCCACAGCACTGGTGAATGAACAACATCTATTTCCCCACTTTCAAAAGGAATAGAAATAATTCTTTCCCTTTTTAAGGGACATAGGGAGCCAGAGTAGTGAATATTCTAGTGGCAACCACCTGAAAGTTGAGGTGCAGAAGTTTGTAATAACCCAGAAGGGATAAAGACTTGTATTCCAATTTTCTGTGGGGAGGTATGTTGTCCTGATGCGAGAGGAGGACTTAAATAAGGAATCAAATACATGGTAAGAAATTAAACTGAGTCAGGAGTAGAGTTAAAAGTTGAAAGAGCATCTCCATAGGATTTTTTTTTCCTAAAGGCTTAACCACCAGGACAACTTGTAATATAAGGCAATGGTTGAGATAAACAAATTATCTGATAATTCTCAGACAAAGGTACAAACTCTGTACTGCTTTAGCACTCATTAGAATCTTCATTGAATTTCAGTATTTATTTGTTCTTTGGAAGATGTTTGAGGTGATACTTAGTAAAATGGTTTGTATCTTCCTCCAACCTTGATCATAAATATCTGGAGTATACTTGCTTACCCATTTGTGGAAGACCAGGAGAAAAGAAATACCAAGCAACAAACTACTGCCTAATTTATAGCTAGCCTTCGTGCCAATTTACTTAATTTTTCTTTCTGTTGAAAGAAATTCTCACTGGAAAACAGAATATAGGGACATAATCAAATACGTGACCAACTCATGGTAGTAACAATTTGCCTGAGTTTATGATTTTTGTTTGGTCTATAGAAGATTGGGTAGTAACAAGTAATTATAACATTTGAGTTCTTCAATTATATATGTATATGTATTTTTAATTAACTGCCAGACACACCTCTTCATACTTTTTTTCTTACAATTTATGGTTGTGTACTCTTTAATGGTCTCTTTATGTAAGAATAGTTTATAGTATTTTCTAAAGAAAGATAGATAATTTAGTATTTTCTATAGTGTGGTTCATCAGTATTTGCATTTTATTGGTGATAGTTCTGAAAATTTATATTATACCTTTTCACGGTTTAAACTATGGCTATGTATAATTGGCTATATAAAAATATATAACCAATATACGTGTGTGTGTATCTGTGTGTATGTGTATATATACATAGCATTTTTGTCAAATTTCAGAAAGCTCTTCCAAATATTTTTTACAAAGGCATTTCATCACATTCCAAGGTTTCTCACACAGTTACTAATCTTACATAGTGTTTGAATTGAAGGCACTCATTAGTTACCAATCTAGTCATTGTAATTATGTATTGAGTTTTGTGTCATCTTTATCAAAACACTTTGAGATCAAATGAGAAAGTTGAATATATTTTAATGAGTTTATATAATTCAGTTAACAAATTGTTAAATAACTTAAAAGTCTATATATTCCTTTATTTGCAATTTCTTATTGTTTACAGCTTTATTGACCTATAATTGATAAAAATCACATATATTTAAGGTGTACAACATATGTAAAAATGTTTTTATATATGTATACATTGTGAAATTTTTACATATATATACATTGTGAAATGATTAGTCTCTTCTTGATGAATTCCATTTTTGTTATGATTGAAATATTTTACTGTGACTATTTATTTCTCAATTCCCAGAATAATTTCTCTTGAGTTTATTACTCATCTGTATCACTTTGGTTTTATATTCCATTAATTTTTAAACTCTATTTTATCTCAATGCTTTAATAAAACAAATTTAAATATGACCAAAATATCCGCATCAGGAGTCTTTATCACTTGTGTTATTGAAATGTCTCAAGATATCTTTCTAAATTATAGTTAAAATATTGTATTTGAGTTTTTTGCCTTTTTGATAATAGTCAAACTGGGGAGAGTTTTTGCCTTTTAGAGGTTTTGAATCTGCCTTTCCTTGATGATTAGTGATGCTGAGCATTTCTTCATGAATTTATTGGCCATTGACATGTCTTCTTTTGATAAATATCTATTTATATCATTTTCCCGTTAAAAATATTCTTTTGCTGTTCAGATGTTTGAGTTCGTTGTATATTCTCAATGTCAATCTTGCATCAGATGAGTAGTTTGCAGATATTTTCTTCCATTCTGTAGGTTGTCTTTTCACTCTTTTCATTGTTTCCTTTGCTGTACAGAAGCTTTTTAGTTTGATATAATCTCATTTGTTTATTTTGTGTGTGTGTTGCCTGTGCTTTTGAGGTCTTATTCATAAATCTTCTCACCAGTGTCCTGAAGCACTTCCCATATGATTTCATCTAATAGTTTTTATCATTTGGGGTATTACATTTATGTCTGCAATCCATTTTGAGTTGATTTTTATATAGGTGAGAGGTGAACATCTAGTTTTTTTCCAGCACCATTTATTAAAAAGATAGATGGTTGTTTAAACAAGTTTTTGACGCGATTGTGAAAAATCATTTGTCTGTAGAGATGTAGATTAATATCTGGGCTGTCTATTCTGTTCTATTGGTCTATATGCCTGCTTTTATGCCAGTATTATTCAGTTTTAGTTACCACAATTTTGTATTATATATGACGTCTGTAGTGTGATACCTCCAGCTTTGTTATTTTCACTAAGGATTGCTTTGGCTATTCAGGGCCTTTTGTGGTGTCATACAATTTTTAGGATTTTTTTTTCTATTTCTGTGAAGAATATAATTGATATTTTGATAAGGATTACACTGAATTTGTAGATTGTTTGGGTAGTGTCATTTTAACAATATTAATTTTTCCAATCAATGAGCACAGATAGATAGGAGGAACAAGGTCTAGTGTTCTATACTACCATTGGATCAACAATAGATTATATAGTTGCAACTAGCTAGAGGGAAGATATTGATTGTTTTCAATACAAATAAATGATAAATATTTGAGATGATACTCTCATTACCCTTATCTATATACCATATGAACTGAAACATTTCTATGTACCCCATTAATATGTACAATTATTATTTGCTAATTTGAAAATTTACTTTCTTTCTATTTATTATTATTATTTTTTTTATTGTACTTTATGTTCTGGGGTACATGTGCAGATCATGCAGCATTGTTGCATAGGTACATACATGGCAAGGTGGTTTGCTCCCTTCATCCCCCCATCACCTATATCTGATATTTCTCCCCTCATTATCACTCCCCACCCTCCCCACCCCTGTTGTCCCTCCCCTAGCCTGCCCCCCACTGATGACTGTAGTGTGTGATGCTCCCCTCCCTGTGTCCACATGTTCTAATTGTTCACCCCCACCTGTGGGTGTTAACATACAGTGTTTGGTTTTCTGTTCTTGTATCAGTTTGCTGAGAATGATGGTTTCCAGATTCATCCATGTCCCTATGAAGGACACGAACTCACTGTTTTTTATGGCTGCATAGTATTCCATGGTGTATATGTGCCACATTTTCTTTATCCAGTATATCAATGATGAACATTTGGGTTGGGTCCAGGTCTTTGCTATTGTAAACAGTGCTGCAATGAACATACACGTGTATGTGTCTTTATAATAGAACAATTTATAATTCTTTGAACAATTTAGAATCTTAAAATATTCTGTAAATAGAATAATTTATAATTCTACTGGTATATACCCAGTAATGGGATTGCTGGGTCAAATGATATTTCTATTTCTAGGTCCTTGAGGAATCGCCACACTGTTTTCCACAATGTCTGGACTAATTTACACTCCCACCAACAGTGTAAAAGTGTTCCTATTTCTCCACATCCTCTCCAGCATCTGTTGACTCCAGATTTTCTAATGATTGCCATTCTAACTGGTGTGAGATGGTATCTCAATGTGATTTTGATTTACATTTCTCTAATGACCAGTGATGATGACCATTTTTTCATGTTTGTTGGCCTCATCGATGTCTTCTTTTATAAAGTGTCTGTTCATATCCTTTGCCCACTTTTGAATGGATTTGTTTGTTTTTTTTCTTGTAAATCAGTTTTAGTTCTTTGTAGATTCTGGATATTAGCCCTTTGTCAGATGGGTAGATTGCAAAAATTTTTTCCCATTCTGTTGGTTGCCAGTTCACTTTAATGATTGTCTCCTTTGCTGTACAGAAGCTCTGGAGTTTAATTAGATCCCATTTGTCTATTTTGGCTTTTGTTGCCATTGCTTTTGGTGTTTTAGCCATGAAGTCCTTACCTATGCCTATGTCCTGAATGGTTTTGCCTAGGTTTTCTATTAGGGTTTTTATGGTTTTAGGTCTTATGTTTAGATCTTTAATCCATCTGGAGTTAATTTTAGTGTAAGGTATCAGGAAGGGGTCCAGTTTGCGCATGGCTAGCCAGTTTTCCCAATACCATTTATTAAACAGGGAATCCTTTCCCCATTGCTTGTTTTTGTCAGATTTGTCAAAGATTAGATGATTGTAGATTTGTGGTGTTGCTTCTGAGGCCTCTGTTCTGTTCCATTGGTCTATGTCTCTGTTTTGGTACCAGTATCATGCTGTTTTGATTACTGTGGCCTTGTAGTATAGTTTGAAGTCAGGCAGTGTGATGCCTTCAGCTTTGTTCTTTTTGCTTTACTTTCTTTTTTTTTTTTTTTTTTTTTGAAATAGTTAAAAAAGAATTGGTCTTAAATCTCCTTTAAATGTTTGGTAGAATTCAGATGGTAGAAGCCATCTCGTGCTGGATGTTTCTTTGTTAGTCTAGCTAATGATTTGTCAATTTTGTTTATCTTTTCAAAAAGAAAATTATGTTTTATTGCTCTTTTACATTTTTTAGTCTCAATTTTTTTTATTTCTCTTCTAAACTTTATTGTTTCTTTCTACTAAATTTAGGTTTGGTTTACTTTTGTTTAAACTCTCTAAAAGAATTTACACTCTTTTTTCAAAAAAAGATAATTTCCTTAATTCAACAAGATAGGATCTAAAATGGTCAGTATAGAATGAAAAATTACTCAACATGGAGAAACAAGAACAGCTGATAGAAAAAGACAGATGACACAGATGTTGGGAATAGAAGACAGAGACTTTAAAATAGCGATTATAAATATGTCAGAGATTTAAAGAAAATGGTAGTCAAAATGAGTGAATGTATGGGAGATTCTCAGCAGAAAAAGAAAACTATAAAAATAGAGCTAAGGTAATATTTCAGATCTTAACAAAGAACCCAAAGGAAAAAAAAATCACAGAATGAACATACAGCAAATAGTGCACTTAGAAGAAATGAACATTGAATATGACACAGGGCAATGGAAACTTGCCAAATTAAAGTACAGTGATAAAAAGATTCAAATCAACAGAGCTTAGTAACATGTTAGAGAATATAAAATGATACTTTAATATACATATCATTAGAGTTCTATAATGAGAAGAGATTGAGATAGAAAAATATTTTTTAAATAATGACCAAAAATGTTAAAATGTGATGAAAATTATTACTGTTCAGATCGATGAAGCTAAACAGACTCCAAGCAAAATAAGCACACACACACACGCACATGCACACACACACACACACACACACACACACATCTATCTGTCTCTCTCTATATATATCTATATATTTATATTTATATATATATTAAAAGGATATATATATATCCTTTTCTATCTTTTAGTCTATAGATATATTTTACTTCTGCATATATTATATATATGTGTATATATATATATATATGTGTGTATATATATACACACACATACAGGTACATCTTGAAAAAATGCTAAAAAGCAAGAATAAAATATCTTAAAAAGTATAAAAAGAACTTTATATAGAGGGGAACAGGCAAAATGCTGCTGGCTTATTGTTACAAACAATGCAAACCAGCAGATGATGGAATAACATATTTAACATGTCTAAAGGAGAGAAAGAATCTATCATCCTTGAATTTTATATTCTGCAAAAATTTCCTTCAAGAATGAAGACACTTTAATTCAAAACATTTTGAGAGTTTTTTTTACCAGCAGAATTCATCCCAATAAAAATTATATATAGTTTTTTTTAGGCTAAAATACAAGCAATTAGTATTTAATGTCATATTGATATGGTTGTGTGTACTTCTGCTCTCTTGTTACTTTGTTTTCTATTGGTTCCATCTGTCCTGCGTTCCTTTTTCCTTTTTCCCTCCCTTATTTCAAATAAAACCTCATTTTATTTCCTCTATTGGCTTTTAACCTACATTTCTTAGTTTATGTTAGTGGTTGTTATAAGGATTAAAATATGCATACTCAATTTACAACAAGCTATTTGGAATTATTAATAATATTAAATCTTTTATGTATAAGGTAAGAACCTTAAAATAATAGGTTTCTCTTTATCCTTTTCTTTTAGTCTATAGATATATTTTACTTCTGCATATATTATAAAACCCTTCCTACATTTCAGTTTCTAAGAAATATTGCTTCCAGATAGGTACACACAGACACAAAGATGAAAACAATAAACACTAGAGATTTCTAAAGTGGGGAGGAAGGAACAGGGGCTAGGGTTGAAAAGCTATTTATTGGGAATAGTAGAGGATCCAAGATGGCTGAATAGGAATAGCTCTGGATTGCAGTTCTCATCGAAAACGCAGAGGGTGAGTGGTCACTGCATTTCCAAATGAATTTTTACTGCCCACAGACCAGGAGATTCCCAGGCAAAAAGTACCATGAGTCTCCAGTGCAGCTGTTTCAGCTAGCGCAGTAAGTCTCTGCACAAAAACTCACACAAATCTGTGCACTGTTTCAACTGGTGACTGGAATGCCTGAGATACAGAGTCGCCCATTCAACTGAAAAAAAAGGGGCTGAAACAGGGAGCCAGGTGATCTGGCTCAGCTGGTCCCATCCCCACAAAGACCAGCAATCTGAAATGCTCTGGATTGAGAATTTCACAGCAAGTACAGCTGGACCCGGGACGGTCCAGCTCTGTGGGGGGAAAGGTGTCTGCCATTACCAAGGCAGTCCACTACTACCAAGGCAGTCTGCCATTATTGAGGCAGTCCACCACTACCGAGGCAGTCCACCATTACCGAGGTAATCTGCCACTACTGAGGCAGTCCACCATTACCGAGGCAATCTGCCATTACTGAGGCAATCCGCCATTACAGAGACAGTCCGTCATTACTGAGGCAGACCACCGTTAGTGAGGCAGTTTTAACTATACCCCTATAAACAAAACTGCAAGGAAGTTCACACAGCAGCTGGGCAGAGCCCACGGCATCTCAGCAATGCCTCTGCTGGCAGACTGTGACTAGGCTACCACCTCCCTGGGCAGGGTATCTCTGGAAAAAGGCAGCAGAATGACAAGAACTTATAAATAAAGCCTCACCTTTCTGGGACAGAGCACCTGGGAAAAAACGGCGGTTATGAGTTCTGCTGCAACAAACTTAAATGTACCTGCCTAGCAGCTCTGAACAGAACAATGGAGCTCATAGCTCAGCACTTGAGATCCTATAAGGGACAGACTGTCTCCTCAAGCAGCTCCCTGAACCCCATATAACCAAAGAGACACCTCCTAAAGGAGAGCTCAGGCTGACATCTGGTGGGTATCCTTCTGGGACAAAGATAACAAAAGAAAATCTGGTAGCAACCCTTACTGTTCTCAGCCACTGCAGGTGATCCCCAGGCAAGCAGAGCCTGGAGTGGACCTCCAGCAGTCCTACAGCAGAGGGGCCTGACTATTAGAAGGAAAACTAGGAAACAGAAAGAAATAACTTTATCAGCAACAAAAAGGCCATCCACTCAGAGACCCCATCGGAAAGTCACCAACCACAAAGACCACAGGTAGTTAAATCCACAAAGATGGGAAGAAACCAGAGCAAAAAGGATGAAAATACCCAAAACCAGAATGCCTCTCCTCCCCCAAAGGATCACTCCTCACCAGCAAGGGAACAAGGCTGGATGGAGAATAAATCTGATGAATTGACAGAAACAGGCTTCAGAAGGTGGGTAATAGCAAACTACTCTGAGCTAAAAGATCATGTTCTAACCCAATGCAAAGATACTAAGAACTTTGAAAAAAAGGTTTGACGAAATGCTAAGGAGAATAAACAGCTTAGAGAGGAATATAAATGAATTGATGGAGCTGAAAAACACAACACGAGAACTTTGCAAAGCATGCACAAGTTTCAATAGCTGAATCGACCAAGCAGAAGAAAGGATATCAGAGATTGAAGATCAACTCAATGAAATAAAATGAGAAGTAAAGATTAGAGAAAAAAGAATAAAAAGAAATGAACAAAGCCTCCAAGAAATATGGGATTATGTGAAAAGACCTAATCTATGTTTGATAGGTGTACCTCAATGTGACAGAGAGAATGAATACAAACTGGAAAACATTCTTCAGGATATTATCCAGGAGAACTTCCCCAATCTAGCAAGGCAGGCCAATATTCAATTCCAGGAAGTACAGGGAACACCACAGAGATATTCCTCAAGAAGAGCAACCCCAAGTTACATAATCATCAGATTCACCAGGGTTGAAATGAAGGAAAAAATGCTAAGGGCAGCCAGAGAGAAGGGTCGGGTTACCCACAAAGGGAAGCCCATCAGACTCACAGCAGATTTCTCAGCAGAAACCCTACAAGCCAGAAGAGAGTGGGGGCCAATATTCAGCATCCTTAAAGAAAAGAACTTTCAACCTAAACTTTCATATCCAGCCAAACTAAGCTTCATAAGCAAAGGAGAAATAAAATCCTTTATAACAAGCAATTGCTCAGAGATTTCATCACCACCAGGCCTGCTTTGCAAGAGCTCCTGAAAGAAGCACTAAACATAGAAAGGAACAACCAGTACCAGCTACTCCAAAAACATAACAAATGGTAAAGAGCATCAACACAGTGAAGAAACTGCATCAATTAATGGGCAAAACAACCAGCTAGCATCAAAATGGCAGGATCAAATTCACACATAGCAATATTAACCTTAAAAGTAAATGGGCTAAATGCCCTAATCAAAAGACATAGACTGGCAAATTGGTTAAAAAATCAAAACCCATCAGTGTGCTCTATCCAGGAGACCCATCTCACATGCAAGGATACACATAGGCTCAAAATAAAGGGATGGAGGAAGATCTACCAAACAAATGTAGAGGAAAAAAAAGCAGGAGTTGCAATCCTAGTCTCTGATTAAATAGACTTTAAACCAACAAAGATGAAAAGAGACAAAGAAGGGCATTACATAATGGTAAAAGGATCAATGCAACAAGAAGAGCTAATGATCCTAAATATATACACACCCAATACAGGAGTACCCAGATACATAAAGCAAGTTCTTGATGACCTACAAAGAGACTTAGACTCCCACACAGTAACAGTGGGAGACTTTAACACTCCACTGTCAGTATTAGACTGATCAACGAGACAGAAAATTAACAAGGATATCCAGGACTTGAACTCAGACCTGGACCAAGCAAACCTAATAGACATCTACAGAACTCTCCACCCCAAATTCACAGAATATACATTCTTCTCAGCACCACATCACACCTACTCTAAAATTGACCACATCATTGGAAGCAAATCTCTCCCCAGCAAATGCAAAAGAATGGACATCATAACAAACAGTCTCTCAGACCAAGTGCAATCAAATTAGAACTCAGAATTCAGAAACTAACTCAGAACCACACAACTTCATGGAAACTGAAAAATTGGCTCTTGAATGTCCACTGGGTAAAAAAATGACATGAAGGCAGAAATAAAGATGTTCTTCGAAACCAATGAAAACAAAGACACAATGTACCAGAATCTCTGAGACACATTTAAAGCAGTGTCTAGAGGAAAATTTATATCAATAAATGCCCACATGAGAAGCTAGGAAAGATCTAAAATTGATACCCTATTGTCAAAATTGAAAGAGCTACAGTGCAAGATCAAAAAAACTCAAAAGCCAGCAGAAGACAAGAAATAACTAAGATCAAAGCAGAACTGAAGGAAACAGAGACACAAAAAGCCTTCAAAAAAAATCAATAAATCCTGGAACTGATTTTTTGAAAAGATCAACAAAATAGACCACTAGTCAGACTAATAAGAAAAGAGAGAAGAATCAAATAGATGCAACAAAAAATGATAAAGGGGATATCACCACCATTCCGCAAAATTACAAACTACCATCAGAGCTTACTACAAATGACTCTATACGCATAAATCAGAAAACCTGGAGAAAGTGGATAAATTCCTGGACACTTGCACCCTCCCAAATGTAAACCAGGAAGAAGCTGAAACCCTGAATAGACCACTAACAAGGGCTGAAGTTGAGGCAGCAATTAAGAGCCTACCAACCAAAAAAAAGCCCAGGTCCAGATGGGTTCACAGCCGAATTCTACCAGACATACAAAGAGGAGCTGGTACCATTCCTTCTGAAACTATCCAAACAATCCAAAAAGAGGGAATCCTCCCCAAATCTTTGTATGAGACCAATATCATCCTGATACCAAAACCCAGCAGAGACTCAACAAGAAAAGAAAATTTCAGGCCAATATACATGAAAAATATAGATATTTTTGGAACAATGAAAATCTTCTCTACCTTATAGGGTTTTGGGCATTATTCTTTTGTAAAAACTTAGAGAACTGTACATAGTACAGTTTTGCATTACATTATATGTAAATTATTCCACAAAAATTAATCTATACCTTTGTGCATACATACACAGTTTCATTACTAAAAATCACATAATATTAGTACTATAAACAATGTTTTGGGCAATAGTTTTTTCAAAATTATTAACTGCTGAGTTTTTCTTCAAATGAAATTTTATAAACACACTCAAAATGTAAAAGTGGAGTTGAAAGCAGAGCTTCCCAGGGTGAAAAAAAAATCTTTTTCTCACTTCAAGATAGCTCTGGAGAACCTAGAGGGTCCTTCTTATTCTAACCCCAGTAGAATTGTTAAATGGCTAAGCTGGAGCTTTGACAATTGAGATTTCTTTAAAATGCCTGCTTTCTCTTGTTAGACAAATTCTAAGATGTCTCTCCAGATTATTGCCCAGTGTTGTACACAGTCTGCATAGACCTAAGACTGTGAATGTGATGGGATAGTACTCTTGTGATTGGTTGTAGTATGACACAGTTGACCTTAAGAAAAGACTATCCTAATTGAGTCTTAAAAGGGACAAGAGTCTTCCTGTGGATGAGATTTGAATTATGAGAGGAATTTGACAGAAGAGAGATTCTTCATTATTCACTTTAAAGATGCAAATGGCAAAGAATGAGAATTCCCTCTAGGCCCTGAGAGCAGCCTCAACTGACAACTGGCAAGTAAATGAGATTCTACCGTCACAGGGAACTGAATTTTGCTAAGAGCCTGATGAGCATGGAAGCCTATTCTACCACAGAACTTCAAGACAAGTACTCAGTCTAAATGACACCTCAATTTTAGTCTTGTGAGACTCTGAGCAGAGAAACCAGCCATGTTGTGTTTAAAACTGATCAACAGAACTGGGAACTAATAAATGGGCACTGTTATAAACAACTAAGTTTGTAGTCATTTGTTATGTGGCAGTAGAAAACCACTACAAAGATCTTTGATAAATTATACAAGTATTCTGTTTTCTCATCAGTAGATAGAGAATAATAGAACTATCTTGAATGTATTTTGGGGATTAAATGCTATAATTAAAATAAAATACCTAGATAAATATTAAATAAATGTAAGTTGCTACTTCTTCATGTTGTTTTGAGGATTCAGTGAAGTGGTATCTACAAAGTATTCAGCATCATTTCTGAAACTTAGTAATATAATAACAATGTCATCAATATTATTGTTACAGATGAAAACATTCAACATAGTCTCCTTAGACTTCTTAGCGTTGTCTACATTCTTTTTTGGGGAACATTTTAATTTTGGATTAAAGTTAATAGCCAGTATATTTTGGCTTTAAAGTGAGTCCGATTCTTTCTCCATCCTACAAAAAGTAGATTACTCACATCCAACATGTGGATCTTTAGGCAAAAAATTCAGATCTAAGCAACTTCCCTTCGTAAAGAAAATGTTAGTCTTGAAACAAAATTGTGCACCATATTATTTAAATGGAGATACCTCCATCTGTACTTAGGGTTCATTTATTCCACATAAAGAGGACTACAACCATATACTGAAAAAAAAAAGTCTAATAAATTTAGATTCTAGTTTTATTACATTGAAAAAGAGAGTAGCATTGTTTATAATCATAAACCCAAAGAACGTAACTTAGGAACTTTCTATATACACAGTGTGCTTGATATCAGTTGTCAAATCTCATCAGAAAAGATACACAATGAAGTATGAATTAGAGAAATATTCTTATCTTTTTATTTGTATCAAATTAAGAAAAACAAGATCATACCTTTCACTGAGTTGTGCTGAAAAATTTAAGCAGGTCAGCTAACTCAAAGGGTAAACATGCTTGAATGCATTTAGGTTTCTACAGTTAAAAAACTATTACATTAAGAGTCAATACTGAGTTCATACAATCTCTCTAAAAAAGACAGACATTTCAATGTCACTGTCTGCCACCTTACAATAACAGAAAACATCTGTATAATGGCCTGTAACATTACATGGTGCATTACAATAACAAATGTGCTGAAGTGGTGGATTGGGGTTTATTTATGGCCCATGAAACAAATGGTTCTATGAGCTTCTCATAAACACTTAACAGTTCAAGAAAATAAAATAAATATTTGAGTATAAAAATTACATTTTAAATTATATTATCACTAGAGAAACGTCTTCAGAATAGCCAAAAAATTGAAATATTAGCTTTGAAATAAACCCATTAGTAGTTAGTTGGAAGTCTTTATTATTCAAGAGGTAAAGAATGACAGAAAATTATGAAAAATACATCATGCTTTCTAAGTTAGTTTAATTTCTATAATTGAATAAAATTTGTCTTAATTGCCCATAAAATCAAGTCTCTGCAGGTTGTGGTGAGAAAAAATAGATTTCAAAACCTTGAAATTCTTAAGAACAGGAAAAGTCTTTGCCATTTTACCATAAAACTGGTGAGTTTCAGTAATGGCAATTCATGGACCTCTTCTAATAGGAGACATCAGTTACCACACAAAAATCTCTTAGTGTAAGAGCAAATAATTGCAGTTCATGAGCAACATGTACTTTATTTCCAGATTACAGGTAATTGTATACACATTTAAATTTATTTATTTTGCATGCATAATCTCACAGTCTTGAAGATAATTTAACTATTTGCATCTGATGTGTGAGAAGGATTGTGATGTCTAATCATGCACCCAGATTTCTCAAAATTTTGCCCTGCTGTGGGAAAAATCTGTCATATCAGGCAAAAAGCCTTCATTTAACTTTCAGAAATATTAAAATTTAAAAGAATAGCAATAAACAATAATTTTTTTAGGTGACTAGGTGCTCATATTTATTATAGAAAAATCCAACAGCTTTTATTACATTGAACACTTTGCTATGATATTAAAGAATCCAAATTAACTAATCTATTTTTATATTAGAAAAAACTATTTATTAACATATTTAAAATAAACAGTTATTGACAGTAATTGTGTTGAAATTCAAAACTTTTGGAACTGATTTGTATTCATAATAGTTATTTGAAACATATTTCCAGAAGAGAAATACATGCTTCCTATGTTAGTAGTTACTGCTGGTTGATTTTTAGAATGGGTTTAAGTTTCCTCCAAACTGGATTAAATTATACAGGAATTCTGGCAGTTCCTCAACTAAACATGCATCACTGCAATAATTTTCCACCTGATTATCACAAATAGCCATGGAAGAGCACAAAGCTGTCAAGGGAAAATAGAAAGAGGTCAGTCCCATACTACTATCTGCTGGCAAGGATTATACTGTCCATTGCCTGTATTATACTGTTTCAAAATAATAATATAACCATCAGGTTATTACAGACTTGAATTGAAATAGAACAATGGGGCTACAGAAAGATATCTGCAGTTTGGTGTGTAGCCCAAGGATAATGGGCTTTTTTTCTTACTTAGATATTTTAAAGGAATCTCTCTGAACAAGTAGTGGATTTGAGAGAGCCATAAAGAAAATTAAATTTTAAAACTACTTTTTCCTGCTTTTCAGTCTGATATGGCAAAAGAAGAAAATTATTTAGTATGACTCAGCCTCTGGATTGATTAAATGGGGAAGTACAATATTTCTGACTTGGAGAACAAAGGAAAGAGAAAGGCAGGAAAAGATGGAAAGGAGCCAATAAGAATGAAATGAAAAGACAAAACAATAAAATTAGGAAAGAGAAAGAAGAAGAATAAAAGAAAAATGAGAGAGATGAAATTAGAATAATATAATTACTTCAAGATTATATACATGACCATATAGGAAACATGTACATTATGAATATCTCATGACACCATTATTTTAAAATATGTTAATGTCTTTAGGAAAGCTGTGTTGAGGTATGGAAAACCAACCACATTCTTTACAATTATTGTCTCTTATTATATGTGAGACAGTGGCCTTAGGAAATGTATTCTAGGGACTGCATGCCTATAGTTGCTGCTTACGGAAGATACTTTTTACTCTTGAATGCTAGTGGATTAGTGGTAAAGAGTAGCTACTGTTTTACGGTAACACATCAAACTTTCAGTAAACGTATCAAGGACCAATGACTTTGCAATGACCTTATTATCGTACTGAAGGTGTCTAATATAGCAGAGTAGAGCAAGATGGCCAAATAGAACCCTCAGTGATTGCTTCCCCTGCAGGAACACCAAATTTAAACACTATCCACACAAGAAAACACCTTCATAAGAACCAAAAATTAGGTGAGTGATTAGGTGAGTGCCTGGTTTTAACATCGTATTAAAGAAAGAGACACTAAAAAGAGTAGGAAAGACAGTCTTATACTGCCTAAACCACCCCTGCCCCATTCCCTGGTAGTGGCCTCGTGACAAGGAGAAAGAATCTGTTTGCTTGGGGAAGGGAGAGAAAAGTGATTTTGAGACATTGCATTGGAGCTCAGTGCTTCCCGTCACAGTGGAAAACAACTTGGGGCAGAATTCAGCCAGCACCCATGAAGAAAGCATTTAGACCAGGCCTACTCAGAGGGGAATCATCTATCCCAGTGTTCAGAACCAGGGTTTTGGCTAGTCCAGAACTTGTAAGTCACAGAATAAAGTGCTCTGGGATCCTAAATAAACTTAAAGGGCAGTCTAGGCCACGAGAACTGCAATTTCTGGGCAACTCCTGCTGGTGTGTTCGGTGCACCCCATGTCCTGAGCCAGTGGACATGGGGTGCACCAGCTAGGGTGGCCAAGAGAGTGCTTGTATTAGCCCTCCCCAAACTTCAAGGAGTGCAACTCACAGCTCTGGGAAGGACTCCTTTTTTCAGCTTGAGAAGAGGAAAGAAAAAAGTAAAGATAAATTTGGCTTGCAGCTTTGATACCAGCTCATTTAAAGTAGAATAGGGCACTAGGTAGAGGCTTGAGGCCCACATTAGAGGCCCTAGCTAAAAGATAACATTTCTAGACGCACACTTGGCCAGAAGGGAACCCACTGCCTTGAAGGAAAGGACCTAGTTCTGGCAGGGTTCTTCACCTGCTAACTGAAGAGCCTGTGGACCTTGAATAAACATCAGTGGTAGCCAGGCAATCCTTGCCACAAGCTCACTGTGCTGGCTTCATGTGTAATCCAGCACTTTCCCAGCTGTGGTGGCTACAGGAAGAGATTCCTTCTGCTTGACAAAAGGAGAGGGAAGAGTAAAGGAAACTTCATCTTGAAGCTTAGGTACCAGCCAAGCCACGGTGGAATATAGCCCCAGATGGGCTCCTGGGGTTTTTGATTCCAGGTCTTAGCTTTTCTATGTCATTTCTGGACCTGCACTGGACCAGAGGGGAACCTGTTGTCCTAAAGGAAGAGACCAAGGCAGTCCTGGCAGCGCTTATTACAAGCTGACTGAACAGTCCCTGGGCCTTGAGTAAACATCAGTGAGACCTAAGCAGTATTGGTCACAGGACTGGGGTAGTGCAGGTCATGGGGAGAGACTCCTTCTGCTTGAGGAAAGGAGAAGGAAGAATGGGAAGCACTTTGACTTGTGGCTTGGGTACTCATTCTGCTGCAGTAGAATAGAGCACCAAGTAGATTCCTAAGGTTCCTGATTCTTGGCCCTGGCCCCTAGATGGCATTTCTGGACTTGCCCATAGCTGGAAGTAGCTTGCAAAGAAGGACACAGGCCTGGCTGTATTCACCACCTGCTGAATGAAGAGTCCTTAGACCTTGAGTGAACATTGGTGGTAGCCAGGCAGTGGTCACCACAGGCTTAAGGTGAGACCTAGTGCTGCTGTTCCTTCAGATTTGACTCAGAGCAGTACCAGTGGTGATGACCGAGGGGGTGCTTGTGTCACTCCTACCCCAGCTTCAGGTAGCTTGGCATGAAAATAGAGACTCTGTTTGGAGGAAAGTAAGGAAAGAGAACCAGAGCCTGCCTGGTAATCCAAAGAATTCTCCCAGGTCTTACCCAAGACCACAAAAGCAGTACCTCTATGAGTCTTTGAGAGTCACAGCATTACTGGACCTCAGGTTACTCCTAAGGCAGATACAGCTGAAGTGATCAAAAACTTACATCATACCACTCAGTTCCCTCTGAATACGTGGAAAACATTCCTAAGAAAGATGGGTACAAAGAAGTCCAGACTACGAAGACTATAAAGTTATCTAACTCTCTAATGCCGAGACATTGATGAACATCAACAAGCATTAAGACCACCCAAGAAAACATGACTTCACTAAACAAAGTAAATAATTCACCAGTGACCAATCCTGAAGTGACAGAGATATGAGATCTTTCAAACAGACAATTCAAATTAGCTGTTTTGAGGGAGCTCAGTGAAATTCAAGATAACATGGAGAAGGAATTTAGAATCCTGACGTGCATTTTCACTTTTCTTGGATAAATAGCTGCATAGGTGATTGCTTTATCATATATGCTACATCTTATGTTTGCCTTTTAAGACACTTTCAACCTGTTTCTAAAAGTGTCTTATCAATGTATGACAGTTTCAGGTATTCCATGTCTATATTAACACTTACTTTCCATTTGTACATATTGTTTTATGAAGTGACTGTTAAATATTTTGCACAGATTTTAAGTTTTGTGAGTTAATTATTTTTTAGGTTTTTAAATTCTATAAAATATTCCTGTAGAGATGATAGGGTCTCAATATGTTGCCCAGGATCATCTTGAACTAAATTATGGGGTTTTTTTTTTAGATGGAGTTTCCCTCTTGTCACTCAGGCTGGAGTGCAGTGGTGCAATCTCAGCTTACTGCAAACTCCATCTCCCAGGTTCAGGCAATTCTCCTGCCTGAGTAGCTGGGATTTCAGGCACGTAATACCACACCTGGATAATTTTTTTGTATGTTTAGTAGAGACGGGGTTTCTCCATATTGGCCAGGCTGGTCTTGAACTCCTGACGTTCTTATCCACCCGCCTTGGCTTCCCAAAGTGCTGAGATTATAGGTGTGAGCCACCACACCTGGCTTATATTATGTTTTTAAAAGTAAAAGTATTTAAACAATACTAAATATTAATATGATCTTAATTGGCATTCAGTTTTAAGAACTGGATCTAAATTCTAGTTAAATTCTAGACTTGCTTGTCATAGGTCATAAAAATTTCTTTTTTCTTTCTTTTTTTTTTTTTTTTGAGACAGAGTCTTGCTGTGTTGCCCAGGCTGTAGTACAATGGTATGATCTCGGCTCACTGCAACCTCCACCTCCCAGGTTCAAGCGATTCTCCTGCCTCAGCCTCCCTAGTAACTGGTATTACAGGCACCCACCACCACACCCTGCTAATTTTTGTATTTTTAGTAGAGATGGGGGTTTCATCATCTTGGCCAGGCTAGTCTCAAACTCCTGATCTCGAAATCCACCCACCTCAGGCTCCCAAAGTGCTGGGATGACAGATATGAGCCACCGCGCCTGGCCCATAGGTCATAAAAGTTAACACTTACTATGTAATGACTAGACAGAAAATGTTTGATTTGTGTTAAACACATTTATAATGCTAAAAATCCCTAAGTTTTAATGATGGTGTTTTCAGCATGATGCTCTGGATTTTGTTTAATCTTCTATTAATATAATTTTAAATTAGAATGACCTCTTTGGTTAGTGACATGATCATTATCTTCAAATGTGAGCAGCTGCCACTAATTTTAGTACTTTGTGAAATATCTAATATTCAGAAGCTTCTAATAGAAATAATAAATTTTGGCACAGTTTATTACTATAATCCTTTTATATTGAATATTCCTATATACTTTATGATATAAAAAACATTCTTATATAAATTAAATGGAAACTCAACTACTAAAATATTTTTATACATGCCAGCATGAAATACTAACACCACATATTTGAACAATGATTAAAATATTTATAATTATTTTGGAAATACAATTCAAATAGCCAATCAAAAACATATTAGATGGTCTTCCATCTTGGACACTAGTAACATTAGTAAAATAACATTTATACAGCATAATTTTAATACAGTAGCCATTCTGTCAACATATAATAGTATAGGGATCATAGTTATGTTTTGGTTGTAGCTGTCTCAGAAACTTGAATACTTTTAAATCTATGCTTCTTTATCAGAAATCCACTAATGTGAAATAGTTTTTAAACTTTTGAAACAAAGAGAAAATGGCAGATCAAAGATTCCAATTTGCCCCTATAGACCCAGAATCTACGCTTGCCCCAGTTGACCCTCTTTGAAAGCCTGCTTTCTGTGAACTCAAGTTCCAGGGCTGTTTCTACAGATCCTGGCTCTAGGCTTGTCCAAGTGTATCCTAGAACCAGGTTGGCCTCCATAGATTAAGGCACCAGACCTGCTCACTTGTGGAACTTATTAGCAGGCCCATCCATAGACCCAACCAGGCAGCCTGCTCAGAATCTCTGGCTGGTGAAGGAGTTTCCCTACTAAAGCCGGTTTGTAAAGACTAAAAGAAGTAACTACTTCTTCAAAGGTGTAGATACCAGTGAAGTGCTACGAGGATCACAAATAACCAAGAAAACATGATACCACCCCAGAAATAAAACAAAGCATGAGAAACCAATCCTAAATAAATGGAGAGCTATGAATTGCAAGACAAAAAGCAATCAAAATAGTCTTAAGAAGCTCAGTGAACTGTAAGATAACATAGACAACTAAACAAAAATAAGAAAAATATTACATGAACAAAGGGAAAAGTTTGACAAAGAGATATTTTAAAAATACCAAACAGAAATTTAGGAATGGAAGAACACAATGACTGAACCAAGAACACAATGACTCAACCAAAAAATTAAACAGAGAGCCTCAGTAATGATAGAACCAGTAAACTTGAAGAGAGTCATTTGAAATTACTCAATCATATGAACACTGTATTTCTCAGCAGAAAACTTGCAGGCCAAAAACAGAGAGATAATATATTCAAAATGTTAAAAGGAAAAAAAAAATCAGTCAATGAAGTCTGCTATAATCACCAAAACTGTCATTGCAAAATGAATGGTAGATCCACCAACAGCTTACACTGTACACCTGTGCACCAGGAAAATCTAGACACTCAATGCCAGCCCATGAAAGCAGCTGAGAAGGGGGCTGTACCCTGCAAAGCCACAGAGGTGGAGCTCCCCAAGGCCATGGGAACCTACGTCTTACATCAGCCTGCTCTGGAAGTGAGACATAGAATTAAAAGAGATTAACATTTGAGTCAGTAGACTGGAAGAGACAGACCCACCCTTAATAAGGGTGAGCACCATTTAATCAGCTGCCAGCACAGCTAGAAGAGACCAGGCAGAACACTGAGGAAGAACGTACTGAGTCTTCTGAACTTCATCTTTCTCCCTTGATGAAAACTCCCTGCCTTCGAACATTAGACTCTATGTTCTTTAGCTTTTAGATGCATAAACTTGCATCAGTGTGCCAGGGACTCCTGGGTCTTTGGCCACAGACTACAGGCAGCTGTGTCAATTTCCCTATTTTTAAGATTTTGAGACTCGGATTAATCCACCACTAGCTTCCTTATCTCTTACCTTACAGACAACCTATTGTAGGATTTTGCTTTGTGATTATGTGAGTCAGTTCTCCTTAATAAACTGCCTTTCATATATATATATATATCCTACTGATTTGTCTCTCTAAAGAACCCCAACTAATACATATGTATATATCCTCACCACACTTTTCTCATAAGTTTTAGCCATTATTGAAGTAATTTCTATGATAGTGGCAAAATAATTTCATATTTATTTATTTATTTTTGAGATGAAGTTTTGCTTTTATTGCCCAGGCTGGAGTGCAATGGTAAGATCTTGGCTCACTGCAACCTCTGCCTGTGGGGTTCAAGCCATTCTCCTGCCTCAGCCTCCTGAGTAGCTCACATTACCTACAACCATGCTTGGTTAATTTTTTGTTTTATTTTTAGTAGTGACAGGGTTTTGCTATGTTGGCCAGGCTGGTCTTGAACTCCTGACCTCAGGTGATCCACTCACCTCCTCAGACTCCCAAAGTGCTGGGATTACATTTTTTAGCCACTGCCAAAATAATTTTAAAATGTTATTATTGTATTCCCCATTTATTTATATATTTGTTTACACACATATATTTGTATGGAATCGTAGATAATTATTTTATTTCATGAATATTCTGTTAGTCACATTATCCATTTTCATGAAACTGTCTGAAATTTGTCAAGTGAACACCACTTTATTCTGTCTCCAGTGTCCTTTTGCTATATTCTTATTATTTTGTTTAAAATTTTCTTGCTTTATATCACAACAACATGCTCCAGACTTATCTTATACTCCTCTGCCACAGCTCTGGACTAATTCATTTCTCTAAGGAGCCCCAGCCTTTGTTAGTAGGGTGTAGCATACAGAAACTAACACCTAAAAGTAGAATGATGGTTGCCAGGTGCTGTGTAGAGGAGGGAAATGGGGCATTAGTGCTTAATGGGTACAAATTTTCAGTTTGAGAAAATAAAAAAAGTTCTGCACAACACTGAGAACATACATAACATTGAGGGTACTGAACTGTACCCTCAAAAGTGGCTAAGATGGTAGATTTTATGTGTAATTTACTATAATTAAGAAACACTGACTATTGAAAAAGGGAAACTAATATCTGAGACCTAGGTTTGCTCATTGCCATACAGGTATCTTTATTTTTAGTCGCTTTTAATAGAAAGAACTACAAAATATAGACATGCATATATATTTATATCTCTTAATAGCTATAATTTTATTTATATATTTATATATTAAAATCTATGCATTCATACTGTTACTTCCATTCAAATTTATTATAACAGATGTTAGTCTTGTCTTTTCCTTTCTATATTTCTAATTCCATTTTCCAACTGACAGTGACTTTCATATTCTCAACATTATTCACTCATATGCTCAATCCTAAAATCCACAGAAAATAATTTTAGAATTGCTAATCCATACTACTGTGAACTAGGCTCCTTCTAATTCCTGACTCTACAGTGATTTTAATTTGGGTCAAATCACAAAAATCAGACATGCATGCAATTCTTTCCCATTGTGTTAAATGTGTAAAATCTGTTCATTCACACCTCTTTTTTCTTGCTAAACTATTGTCTCTGACAAGGTGCTACTTGATTTAAAAAAAAAGGTAACCATCTTTATTATTATCCATGTCTGTGTGTTTCATTTGTTAGGCAATGACAGTTGTTACATGAGTATAATTTAAAACATTAGTGATACTTTTTTGGGTAATGTATATGAAGTAACTAAATGATAGCTTTAGAGCTATCATATGAATAAATGATATTCATAGCTTATGATTAATCAGTTACAGGCATGGTGGATGTCCCTGGGCAATTACTGTATATTCTGAATGTCAGCATAGCTTGTGTCTCTTCCTCTTTTGTTATGTATAATTTTGAAAACCTAATTTAGATTAAACCTTATTCTGTTGTAAGGCAGGGGAAAAGGGGGCCTTAGTAATATTCAAACCTTGTATCTATGTATTTCAATGTCTATTAATCTCTAGGAAGGTGCTCTTCCGTTACATACAAATAAAAGCAAATAAGTCACTAATGTACAACACCATGTCAGTGATCACACCCTAGGATTCCATCTATTAAGATATAATATGGCCATGGCATACCATCTACACAAAACTCAGCACAGCTCATCACCTTTTACTGGGAAAACACTTTCTCTTCTCTGTCACATCTCAGCTGTCACTCACTGTGACTGAGCTAAACAATTTCCAGTAATAAGTACACGTTTTCCCCAAAGCATACATTCTTTTCTCAAATCATCCTCCAACTTGGTTTTTACCTCGCTCAATGAGTTGTTCACTTCTAGTTGCTGTTGAATTGAAATCCAAGTAGCCAACGGAATTACTGTTCAGTATGTTAATCCTGTCTCATACAGGGGCCATGCAAGGCAAGTGTAGCTTTACTGAGAGGACAAAACTCATCCCTCTGGATGAGTGTCATTTAAATAGCTTTTAAGCAAATGTTTCAACTGAATTCAGGTAGACAAAGATTATTATGACTAATGGGTTAAACTTTGGCTATAGCTTGGGTAGGATTTGGAGAGGAAGAAGGTACAAGGAGGGCACTCTAGGGGGAGAGACTTGTGGGTGAGGGAAGAGAGGAGAAAATCTCTCTTTTACGTTTATGTTTCCCTCAGGCAGCTCAAATGCAACATATCCCAAACTGAATTTATTATCCGTTCTGCCTCAAGGCTCCTTCTCTTCCAACTCCCTGTGTCTGTCCATCTAGCATCTACTCTCTAGTCTACATCAGTAAACTAGGTGTCATCATAGTATAAATGATTTCACTCCTTTTACCTCTGCGTCTCCCATATTCTATCAGCTAGGCAATTATTTAGTCAACTATATAGTCTGATAAAATCTTCACTTTTTTTTTCCCTTGGCGTGACTCTACAGATATATCCATATTTTCCTCCCCAGCTTCATCACTAATGATTACCCTTTCTGCTCTATGCAGAACTATTGCAGATTCTCAGATGTTTCACACATTCTCTCCATTTTAGACCCTTGTAGCTGGCTCTCCGGCTTTCAGGACTCCGTTTGTACATTATCTCCTGTGAGAAGCATGCCCTTCTTCTGCACTTGCCCACCTTATCTTAGATTATGACACGTTTCAACACATTCTATAGCAATTTTCTGATTATTTCCCAGGTTTTCCAACTGTCCTGTGAACGTTTACAGGTCTTATTTGTCTTAGCATCCTGTGGTACACTTTTGCATGACAGGTATTAGCAAAAGGAACATATAAAAAAATTAAACCTCATTAGCTATCCACTTGAGAACCTCAATGAGATAGCATTTATTTTTACCTGTAATTTAACAAATATAATTCTCAGTTATGTCAGAGATAGGGTGCAAAATAAAAATTCTATACTTTCAAAATTCAAAGAATGACAAAATGAATAGCTTATTCATCATAATCCTAAACTTTGGTTAAGTAACAAAGCAGAATAGAGATTAATTTTATCTTATTATTCAGATGTTTTGCATCCATATCTATAGCTCTAAAAGTCAGGCAATGGATAACAATGCCACATGTTTGAATGTTAGCTAATCGACCATAGCCTAACTCCAGTAACCATGCTCCCAAGAATGAAACTCATCCAATCCCTAAACCTTCCCATTCTGAAAATCTGCCAAATCCTTAACTACTTCCTCTAAGCCCTTGTTTTGCTTAGAGTGACTATGATATATAAATAAGTACATCTCTCCCATTCACAAGCAGTCAATAAAGTTTTTTGTGTTCTCTAGATAATAAATGGTCTCCTCCTTCAATAGATGAAGAGGTCTCTCTCATGCACTCTGGTGGAGGGTAAATTGTCAGATTTTCTATAAAAAGGCTTAGAAAAATTCATGAAGGACATTTGAAATTTCAAATTTATTAATCCAATAGTTTTCTTCTGGGAGAATATCTGAAAGAAAAAATAAAGTCAATTATAGAGACATTCATTGCTGGGTTATTTATATTCATAAAAATATTAAAATGTCTTCAACAGCAAATAATTTTAAAAAATGGTCAGATAAATTATAGACTGTTAAGATGTTAAATAGTAATTAAATAATGTTCTTCAGATAAATAATAAGTAAGTAATAGCAGAGGATCTAGAGATTCTCTATATGATGTTCAACATTGGCATATGTGTATCTATAAAATATTAGAAACACACAAATCCCAAGATTTTTAGGATTCTCGCTCCTTGGTGGGATTACACAGGAATTTTTTATTTTTCCTTTTATTTTGAGACGGAGTTTCGCTCTTGTTGCCCAGGCTAGAGTGTAATGGCGCAATCTCAGCTCACTGCAACCTCTGCCTCAGACTCAAGAGTAGCTTGATTAACGTATTCTCCTGCCTCAGACTCACAAGTAGCTGGGACTACAGGCATTCGCACCAAACCTCGCTAATTTTTTCTATTTTTAGTAGAGATGGGGTTTCTCCATGTTGGACAGTCTGGTCTCGAACAACCAACCTCAAGTGATCTGTCTACCTCAGTCTTCCAAAGTGCTGAGAGTACAGGCTACCACACCTGGCCCTCAAATCTTTTTACAGTAAGTATCACACTTGTATTAGGCTTCTCTAAAGGGACAAAACTAATAGGATAGATGTACATATAAAGGAGAGTTTAATAAGGAGTATTGACTCACACGTCCATGAAGTGAAGTCCCACAATAGGCTGGCTGAAAGCTGAGGAGCAGGGAAGCCAGTCCGTGTCCCAAAATCTGGAAAGTAGAGAAGCCAACAGTGCAGCCTTCAGTCTGTGGTGGAAGGCCAGAGAGCCCCTGGCAAACCAGTGGTGTAAGTCCAAGAGTCCAAAAGCTGAAGAACTTGGGAGTCTGATGTTTAAGGGCAGGAAGCATTCAGCACAGGAGAAAAATGAAGGCCAGAAGAATCAGCAAGTCTGCTCTTCCATCTTCTTCTACCTACTTCATTTGAGCCATGCTGGCAGCTATTAGATGTTGCTCATCCAGACTGAGGGTGGGTCTGCCCCTCCCAGTCCACTGACTCAAATGTTAATCTCTTTTGGTGACACCCTCACAGACACACCCAGGAACAGTACTTTGCATTCTTCAATCAAGTTGACTCTCAATATTAACCATCACAATACTTAATATTATAAAATACTTACTTTAAAAGACCATAGATTAATTGTAAAATCAATTATGAAATCAAGTACTCAATCGATCATCTTTTAAAATAAATATTTTTATGATATTAAGATAATATTACGGATGATTAAATTAGAATACAATACATGAGCCCATAGAACAATGGGATGCCAAGCCCTATTCGTTCTTGTTCCTTTCAATATTTGCTCTTTTGGGCTTAAGATGGCTCTGAGTGAAGCTGCCACCTGTGCTGATTTCTGGCGATCCTGAAGGCTGGTAAATTACCTGAAAAAATTTCATTTGCTGCATTGCTGAACAGAGAAAATGTGGCACATATACACCATGGAATACTATGCAGCCATAAAAAAGGATGAGTTTGTGTCCTTTGTAGGGACATGGATGAACCTGGAAACCATCATTCTCAGCAAACTGACACAAGAACAGAAAATCAAACACCGCATGTTCTCACTCATAGGTGGGTGTTGAACAATGAGAACACATGGACACAGGGAGGGGAGCATCACACACTGGGGTCTGTTGGGGGGAAATAGGGGAGGGACAGCAAGGGGTGGGGAATTGGGGCGGGATAACATGGGGAGAAAAGCCAGATATAGGTGATGAGGAGGAAGGCAGCAAACCACATTGCCATGTATGTACCTATGCAACAATCTTGCATGTTCTTCACGTGTACCCCAAAACCTAAAATGCAATAAAATATATATTTTTTTTAAATGTAATTTGCCACCAGAACAATGAGCTGTATTTTTTTAGGCTGGATAGTTGATTGCATAAACAAAATTCTACCTACTCCCATTACTTTGTATCTGCTCCTTATATAGTAATAATCCATGAATTATTACACAAATATATGCTACTTTCTTTTCTTATCTGGCTTCTCCCCTAAATTAATTAACTGGATTATTTAAATATTTCAAATGAGGAGAGCCATATTTACATAGTATCTTTCTGGTGGTCTCATGTTTTGTTTCCCTGACAACAGTGGTGGGTGTTTTCAAATTATTCTACCTTTAACTCATCATCTATCTTCTATCTCAATTATATCCTTAACTCTGTCAAGTGATTCCTTGAAGTTACTCTATCTACTGTACCGGGGCGGGGGGAAGGGAGAGAGAGAGAGAGAGAAACTTCTGAAGCCATATTTCCTGTTTGAAATTCTGATTCATTTACTAGTTGTACAACTATGTGAAAACTACTTAATCATGTCTTTGCCTATCTATTCTTATTTGTTAAATGAGGACAAAAATTCATCCTAGTGTAGAATGATTTATTTCAAATAAAGTACTGAAAATAGAGCTGTTCATAAACTAAACAAGACAAAAATGCTATTATTATTATTTTTCAAAATTTCTTCTTCTCTGTCTCCTTCTCAAAGTTAAGCATGCATATGTTTCTCCCACCTTAAAAAAAATCTTTCTTTATTGTACATCTTCCTTAGTGAGTATTCTATTTTTTATTTCCTTTAACCTCATATCTGTATTTGTAATCGTCAAGTATCTGCCTCCTCCTATTAACATCACTTGAGCACACATCAAGAATTTTAATCTGGCTTTAGAGGCAATCAAACTACTGAAAAATCTTTTTAGCTAAGACTAGCAAAAACTCTTCAACTAATAGAATTCTTACATCTCTGACTTCTCTGCATCACTTGACACTGTTAAAATATTTTCGTCTTTTGGCGTGCTGTATGTTTTTCTTTATTGACTGTAGTGTTCACCTTTCTTTATGGGTTCATTTATCCTTGCTTTTGCCTTAAATTCTGATGGTCCCTGGGGCTCTTTCCTAGTATTTCCTTTCTTATAATTATGTTTAGTTCAATTCACTAAACATTTGTTTTCTGATCTGTCGTCTTGCTCTATTTAATTGACTTACATAAAAATTAATTTGTAAAAGCCATCTTGAGATGGCTCCCAAATCTGTATCTCAGCTTTATTCTTTAATCTCTGTTCAGAGTTTATGATTCATATCCACCTGTCTATTGGGCATCTCTAGTTAGCCCTCTAGCTCAAAATGTCAGAACCTAACTTTTAGTTCTTCAAATTGATCCCATCTTCTACTAATTGTGTGCTTTGCTTATTCTTTTTGGCTGAAATCCCCTCTGAATTCCTTCTTAACCATTATAACATTTGCAAATCCTTCAGGGCTGACCCCTTCTCTGAAGCTTGAGTATCTACAGTGTGTACTGATATGTCCACTTTTGGGCTCATAGCTCCCTATGCTTATCTCTGTCATAGCATTTATCACCTTTGCTAGACTGCTTTCTCTGTAAGGAAAGTGACTTCTTTTTGCATATTTGTATTTCATAAGCTTAGCAGAGTATCTGGCAAATAAGAGCAGCTCAATACCAATTTTCTGAACAAATGTGAGAATAAAAGCTATTGGAGTGACATATCATGTTCTGTTGAACTCGATGAGGATAAAACATTTTGGCTTATCCCTTTAGATGCTAAAGCAGGGGTCAAGTCTGGTATGCTACAGAGACAGCAAGGAGTTGTGTGGATTAAGTAGAGAGAGTGAAGGGAAGATTGGTAAGTGTTAAGGTCAGATAGGCAATGGGAGTCAGATCATGCACCGCAGTTTAGGCAGCTGACAAGACTTTGGCTCTAACCCTGAGTAAAATGGGAAGAATAGAGAGGATTTTGATTTATATCTTGACAGTATTTTTCAATAGGCTATAAAAAGAGGGGAAGCGCAGAGAGCGGAAAGGTGAGGCAAAGATAGAGGCAAGAGACCAGTTGGAGAACGCCGATGATAACTCCGGTGAGAAATGATACATTAGAAAGGAGTCAATATGTATAAAGACTCCATCCACTTCCACTACCTCTACATTTGCTGATAATCTCTACATCTACTTCTATATTAGAGATAGTTAGACGTGGATGGAGTCTGTAGACAAATTGACAGCAGAGCCAATAGGATTATTGACTAAAAGGATGTGGGCATATAAGGGAAAGGAAGGAATGACTTAGGGAGTGTGTGCTTATTCATATATAAAATAGGTTTTTCAGTGTCAGATTAACTTACTTCCTAGAGAGCCTAGCATTTAAAATGTATTTTATAAGAAACTTGATGATTCTGAGTCAGAATATATTTCATGACTAATAGTGGAATGTTGACTAACACAAAAATTAGAGTCTTTTGAAGAAATCAAGAGAAAAAAAATTATTTGATATGTTGTAGAAGTATGCATACAAACTAAACCCAATTATAGTTGAGGAAAAATGTAGAGGAAAAGAGGATGATAATTATTAAGGAAAAAAAATTTAAAAACTCACTACAATGCCAAACTTTCTCAATAGAAAGGAATAGTGATTTGAAATAAAGCAATGCAAAAATTAGTATCTAAAAAAGCGACAAGGAAAAAATTATTTAGGTAACCAAGGAAATTGTATGCTATTATTTACATAAAATATGAAAATTTTATTTCTAACTTCTGAGAGAATACTTTTCACTTAAGAAAAGGAATACATAAATAATTTATTCCTTTAAATTAAATATATAAAAACTCACTAAAGTCAATTTTACAAAGAAAACTAATTAAGCATTAAATATAAATAATATATATTGTGAAGTATACCTTTAGTAAAAATATATCCTGACATATTATAGTAATATTAATTCATTTTTAGAATTTTATTGTGCCCTGCATGATTTCTGTTGAAATTCTTTTTATTCTAGATACTTCATATTATGACAAATTGGTTTAGATAAAATAATTTTACTTCTGTTCACTTCTACCATAGAGATTTTCATTTATTTTTTAATACTTGTCTTTTACATCATGAGAAGTGATTGGGATAAGAATGTTTTTAATCATTGATTTTTCTCTTTGGTCTATTACTTCTTTCATTTCCACATGACAGCTTTTTTTTTCTCTTTTGCACTTTTACATCTTGCATTTTGACTTCTATAAGATTTTGTTACTTTTTTGACATGTTGTTCAATTAAATCATAAATATGGACAGAAGATAAAGAAGAAAAATATTTCTTATTTTGAGTGGAATGTCAAACGTTAAGAATAATTGTGCTGCCAAAAGAAACAACACAGCATATTTTACAGCCTCAAAAATCCTACAGGAAACTACATATCTCTTTTTCCTTTGAGATAAAACATTAGAACCTTTCTGTTTCTCCTTTCTCTTTATATTTTAAACAATCACAGGATTAGGGATTGAAACACAATAGCATATTTACACTTAGCAGGTATTCATATAATTATATTATATAGATATTCATTACATATAATTTTTTATATAGTGTATTTAATATGGACAGCCTTTTTTTCCCAAATGCTCTTTAGTATAAGATTGTAATTTCATCTAAAGGTTATAGTGATATAAAAAATGACAGAAAACATTTGGTTTTGTTCTTCACTGTCATTAGAATAAAATGATAGAATCACAAGATAGCTGCAGCTTTATGTGCACTGTTTGGAAACATTTATCAATTTAAATTTTAATAAATAACAGTTTCAAATTATTTTAAAATAGTTTCAAGCTGATTCAATCTATTAAAAGGAAGCATTAATTTTCATTTATAAGTCAGTTTCTACAATCCTTCTATTCTACCTTCCAAACAACTTCTCCCATTTTTATTTTTTCCAAAATCTAAAGTTTAATATATTGATAGATATTCAGCTGTAACTGATTGAACTCTTATGGCATTTCTCTTATGTAAAACTTCAGTTTTCCAATAGTAAAAGTGAGAAAGTGGGCTTGATATAAATGAAGTCCTCTTGCAATTTATTAAATGAGATAAGAGGAACTTTTTGTAGGCAGGAGTGCCTTTGTCCTTGAAGAATAGTTTCCAAAGCAAAAGTTAAGACAGGAAAACATTAATGTGCAAAGAACAATTTCAATATAGGTAGGATCATAAAAATGCAAGTCTGAATTTTTACTCAAATATAAGGTAGGCATCTGGTGTTATGAAAAATAAGCTTGGAATATTAAGTTGGGATAATAAGATGGATAATTTAAAAAGTTAGAAAATAAAATTTTCATTTAGCTTAGTAGGTATTAGGGTATAATTTAAAGGTTTAGTGGTCTTATTTGTTTTTGAGGTATGGTTTTGGAAGCTTACTCTGGCTTCAGTGCATATGATTCATTGAAGGAGACACCAACCATGAAACTCTTGTAGTGAGTGGTACAGTGAGAGAGATAATGAGGTCTTGCATGGTGGTGATGAAAATGGCAATTGGGAGTAAGATATGGCAGCATCTAATGCTGGTTGGATGGGGGAGGTAGGGAAAGAATAACTTGATGCATTTGGGAGTAAGATATGGCAGCATCTAATGCTGGTTGGATGGGGGAGGTAGGGAAAGAATAACTTGATGCATTTTAGTTCAGGTATTTGGAAGAATTTAGGTGCCTTTAGTAAAATAAAGTAGAAAAACAAATAAATAAAAACTGTTTGGAAGAAATGGAGATGATAGGAAAAGATGATAACACTGTCTTGCACACACACACACACACACACACACACACACACACACACATCTTTCCTTTTTGTCAAAGCATCCAATAAAAAGCTGAATGCATCATGATACTTTATGTCTAAATACTTCGGTGTACATATATATTCAAAGAATAAGGATATTTTCCTACATAACCATGACACCACTATCACCTCTAAGAAAATTAACATAATTTTGTAACATCTTTGAATGCACAGACTAGCCTCATAGTTCCGTAATCCAAAGAATTACATTTGCAGATCATCATAACTTGGATGTGATATATCTGAGTTTTTCTGAGACAACATTTCCTGGTGTAATTATTAGTGCCACTTTTATCATCTTCAAGGATGTACTAGATTGGATGATTTATGAAAAAATATATATATTATTTTTTCTATACCAAATTCAATCAAGTTTACATTTTAATTTTACATGTGTTTAGTCTGTTCCATCTACACTAGGTCCACATCTTTTGCCTCATACAATTTGATGTAGATTAAATAAGTTGGCCAATTTTTGCCTTAGAGTCTAATTCTAAGTTTTGCCCCTACAACTACTTAAAGAACAGTAGAGTAACATCATATATGTATGCATTTTAAAAAATTCAACTCTTTTCTCTGTTATTTCACTCCATGTATATATATCCCAGAGCATGGAGGGGAAAGGACACAAAGTTATACTTTTGTTTTGTTGATTTCTGTTCTAGGAACATTTGTGGTGTGAGCATATCTCTATACTGATATGCTTCATGTATTTGAAGACCCTTGCTTCACCTTATGGGCAAATTAAAGAATTTCCAAGATGATTTTTTACCATACCAAATTAATATTTTATATATGGGCCTCAAAACCTAGATTTGACAAGAGAAGTGACTTTTGCTATTCCTAAGTATCTTTGCCTGCCTTCCTGCTCTGCTGAATTATAGATGGGCAGATCTCTTGTGGATTGCACTTTCTAGGCTCCAGGGATAGCTTTTTCCGTTAGGATTTGCCTATTAGAAGTTCTGTCAAATATTAAGAAACAAGTGGAAAGGGAATATCAAAGTGCTTTCACCCACTGACTCCATCTCAGATGATGTAGAGGAAGTTGTCATGTCTCTTCTTTTGCTCCAGATCTTTCTGATTCAGATTCTTTGATTTACCTGAGCCCCTGAATTCTGTTAATGCTTCCTGATCTCTCTGCCACTTCAGCTTACAGCAAAAAGTTACTGGATGTTGTTAATCTCTGGATTTCCCCACTACTATAAGATTTGGCTCTCAGCCTCTTCTGTCACCTGTGTAACTATGTTATCACATTAATTTTTGTTTATGACTTTATTTTTCTGGTTCAACCCTGATTGACAAACTTCTTGTTATTAGGATTAATCTCATGAGTTAGGCTTTCAAAATGGGCTTGTTAGATTAGGTTTCTTCCCATTTGAGTGCAACACAAACATGAGCTCCTTCCAGGTGGAAAATAAGATATTACTAATAGCTGGTATGCAATGGCTTAAATTGCTTAAGTGAGCTTATCATTTGCTAGATGAAGTGTCAGTCAAAAGCAAGGCTTTGGGAAAACAAGTAGCAACCTTGCCTTACCAGTATCATTGTAAGGATTTTTAAGAACTGTTTTTGAAATGGTTGCTTCTGACAACATTGATGAACTTACAGAAAGACAAGTATAGGCTCACAGTTTTGACTTCCTTTTTCATGTCATGATTAAATAATAAGAGAGATGTTACCGGTACCATAAAAGAGTATTTTCTGTAGTAGCAGAGACACAGTGATAATTGAGGTCTTCCAAATATGAAGGTCCAAATTGTAGACTTGTAGAATTAGAATTGAACAGAAATAAACAAACCTAAAAATTATGTTAAGGTCACATATGTGCAGAGCCAGTATATTGTGAAATGAAATTGGCATATAATGTTTGAGCAACTGCTTGAGCCGATACTGAAAGCACAAGTAAATAGCAGGAAAAGGTGAGTTATACTCGTATGCCATCTACTTTTTCTACAATGCTGCTGCTTTATTAACCAACAGCTATGGCCTCATGCAGACTTTCTATATGACTTGTTGATGGAGAGAGAAATGGTTGGTCTTGGCTTACAGAGAATTTGTACAATATGCTGGCACAGGATGCAGATGGAGTACTACCATGTTGCAGTTCCACTTAGGGGTAATCCTAGAGGATACTGGTAAAGGTCAATCTCCCCATGGTTAACTTTTTACTTGTTATACTTCATTTGAATTTCATTGGCTTTATAAATCACATTTGGGAGTGGGCCAACACTTTTTTTGTGCTTAGGATGACTTTAGATAGTAAAGGTAGTTGTTCATTTTGTGTGGAAGGAGAGATGACTTGAGGAAAAGTTCTACACTGATTCGTGGGCAATGATTAATGTTTGTTCTCATTGGTCAGGGACTTGAAAAGAACAGGATTGAAAGATTGATGGTGACCAGGCCTAGAATATCAAAAAAGTCAGCATGGACTTTTTCTCATCAAATTTGATATTACATTGTCTCTGTTAAGTCTTTAATTTCTGAACTGCAGATGCCAACACTGAGTGTTTTGTGGCATGATTCCTGTAGGTACTGGTCAATCAACTGGTGGTAGGTGGATGACGCTGAGCTTTTTCCATTGTGAAAGTAATTTTTCCTTACTGGTATATTCATTCTTGATATGAACTTGAATTCCACACCCACAGTACTCCTGTCAGCACCACCCCCTATGGACTTAGAGAATTCCCTATGCACTATCATAGTAGCCTGTATAGCATTGCTTCTGAATTGAAAACATATATAAGTGCAAAAATAAGCTTACAGCTAGGGTGTTCTCTGACCTAACCACAAACCCTAATACCCAGAAGCAGCAGGCCTGAAGGAAAAGTGGATAGCCAACTGAAGACAGTTATGGTATCTGATGGGAAACCAGGTGAAGTTGAAGTTTTCTCCTATGATGTGTGATATTATGCTCTGAATCTGCCACTATTATGTGATGCTAGTTCTCTCACACCCAGCATTCAGTTTCTGGATTCAAGAAATAGAAGTGAGAAGAATTCCTCTCATCATTATACCTAATAATTCATTCACAGACATTTTTCTTTCAGTTTCTTTAACCTTGTCTAAGTGTCTACTATGAGATATAACAATTTTCCCAGAAGTTAAAGGTACCATGGGACTACTTTTAGAGGCATGGCTTTTTATGCCTCTCAATTAACAGTCAGAGGAGAAATTCTAGTATAAGTAGGGCTCACTGTCCCAACTTATCAAGGGAAAATTGGGTTGTTGCTATAAAATAATAGCAAGAAATGCTACATTTGGAACTCATAGGATTTTCTGGAATTTATCAGATTCCTTTCTTGGCTAGTTATTAGGGACAATACAATAAATGTAAAACCTTCTGGAATTAATGTCTGGGTAATGTCTGGGACACTCTTGAAAATAAAGAATACTGACTAGCTAATTTGAGACCAAGAGAAATATGGTATGAGTAGAGGGAAAAGAAATGATAAATATTAATCACACCTTTATAATCATCTCTAGAATTGAGGACGTCTGCAGCTGTGATTGTTTGCTTTGGTATGCAGATGTGTATGTACGTGTATGTGCATATGTGTATACATACAAACAGACACATATATTTCAGTATATATTTTAATATATTTCACATGTATATGTAGTTAAATCCCCCCCATACACTTATTATTTTGTTTAAGGACTGTTCATAGGGCTTAATTTACATTTTCAGATCATGTTTCAACAGAACACATGAGGTGCCACACCTGGACTTGATGGGCAGGACCAGAAATTTTCTGTAGATTCTGTATTTGAGAAAGATACAATGTCAGAGATAGGGCAAGAGCATCTCAGTTTATATAATGAATGGTTGCCTCATGTGAGACAAAACATGACATTATTATATGTAATTTATATGTGGGTACAAAAATGAGAAAGGCTGCTAAAAAAAAGAAAACGCTAGCTGGCCCATTTTCCTTCCAATCCATTTCTGTTTTGTATATCCAGTGGAATGATTTCTCAGTGTTTTATTTTCTAAGCCTTCATGTGAGCTTATTTCCTACTGGACTCAGCCAATGGAACACACAGGTAATAGGCTGTGAGGCTGGAGAAAGGGAGAGAGGCCAAGATACTTCTCTATCTCAGGCAACATCTCTTGTATAACAGGCTGCTCCGTGGCTCCAGCCCCTGTTTGACAGTTTCATCTTCCATCTGGTGACTCTTACTGCTAAGCTATAATAGAACATCCAGCTCCTTTCTTTCATTACGTATATGTGTGTGTGTGTGTATACATATATATACATATATACACACACACATATATATACACACACACACAAATATAAACAAATATATATAATACACACACATATATATCTATATCTATCTCTATATATATATAATACACACACATATATATCTATATCTATACACATAAAGAGGAAAAAAAGGAGCAGGATGTTCCATCATAGCTTAGCAGTAAGAGTCACCAGATGGAAGGTGAAACTGTATATATAGACACATGTTCATGGGCAAATTACTTTAACTCGAATGTCTAGCTTCCTCATGTACAATCTTAAAGCAACAATAGTACCTACCTCATGATATTTTTGTATGAATAAAATACAAGTCAATAATCGGCAGTACTAATTTTTGGAGATATAATAATTAGTGTGTAGGCATCATGTGAGGTAGCCTGTGTAGAGAAAAAGTGTATAAAATAATATATGGAAAGTGGGCTTTATTGATTAGGGCAGTGAGTTAAAATAAGGAATAAAAGGAAGAACTAAGTTGAGAAGAACTTTGGTTGGTAAGAGGTACCACTGACTAGGCAGCCACGTTTTATTGAAGAGTATGGAAGCATTATACATGGTCAACATTCATGGGAGCAATAAAGATAGTTAATATATATTGGAAATGTTTTGGCAGTGTGGGAGATTATAGAGTTGTCTTATACTGAGACACTTAAAGATTTCTTCCCCATTTTGTGACTGGGACAGGGCAAGTGAGTATGTTGACTGATATGTTTACATGGCAATTTGTGTTTATGTTACCTTTATTCCTGACTAATACATATCAAAAGATCAAAGGGCCAACCAGTAAATTAAAAAAAATCAGGGGCAGGGTAAGTACTAGATGTCAAAAAATAAAACTTTGGGTCACTGATACCTTATCAGTAGTTCATTGATTTTGTACACACTCAAGTTGTAAATGAAAACATTTTTCTTAATATTTAGAAATATGGTTTGTTACATACTGCATTAAAGTATAAAGTATATATTTTCTACTCCACTTCCTTCAGCAATGCAACATTTTATTTACGTTAATAAAATTAATTAGGTGCTTCTGTTATTTTCTTTTTTTGCAACTTACAAATGCTCTTAGAAAAATTACAAAGACTATTCTAGTACCCGTTGGTCACCTAAGTTGAAGTTTTCCTTTTCCTCTCCCTTCTCCTTTCCCAGTGTGTCTGTCATTTTCTCTTTCTTTGCTGCAGAAGTCATTTTCTCCATTCTGTCCTCTTCTGGGTATGGAAATGTAAATGCTGAATTACTCCAACTTAGGTAGCCCTTAGAATAATTTTTTAAGCAGCAGGAAACAGGGCTATCTGGCTGCGCAGATAATGATATCATCTGCTTCCTTCCAAAACAACAGGTGCTTTGGCATAAAAATGTATATCATCATACTGAGATGATGACATCAGTTCATACTTCAGCTTAATTATAAACTACCTCCATTAATCCTCAAATAATTAAACATTTTGTGTGTGCTGCAAGGTGAAATGTAAAGTTAAAGGTACCTGGCTCTTTATTATAAGGATTTTAAAATGTCTGTTCTCTATAGTGCGTTTCTTTGTACACAAACAAAATAAAAATTTCAAAAATCTTTAAAATGTATTTCAAAAGTTACACTTTGTTTTCATCATAGAAACATAAAGAATAAAATAATTAATGAGAGGTAATATTTTCTTATGTTTGTATGAGGAATTAAACCATTCAGAAAGTCTAAAAACCACTACAAGGAATGAAAATAGCGATGTCAGCTATATATGATTAAGTATTAATAGTTAAACATTTTAAATTGAGAAATAGTAAATAGCTGAAGCACCCTCAGTAGTATTTTAGTTTTTTTCAATAACAAAATGATAGATGTATGCATTTAAATTTCAATAAAAACATTCAATCTAGTAAAGTCTGATGGGTGTCATAAAAATTAGGTAAACCAGATGCTTTTGTTAAAAGTGAAACAACTTTTCATAAAAGAATGTTTAACTTAATGCCTATATTTTCAATAGTTAGAAACTTTGATGAAATATTTTTGTTATATTGTTAATATTATCAAAGTCCAAATGGAATTACAAAACATAAAACCTTCCTGATTTGGTATAGAAACATAACAAATAAAAGATTACTGTATTCTTTAAGATATAGAACAGACCTTCTTTTAAACCGTTGTTACCTTTATGAGTCAGATGTGTTCTAAGCAAATTGCTTATAGGGAATATATCAAAGGAAATAGTCATTTAAGAATCAATAAATTATGCATTTGTCATTTGTTGTTAGATAAGGCTTAAGCTGACGTCTTTGACATGAACACAAGTGTCACAGCACATAGTAATTACATTAACAAATTAGCAGAGATAGAGAACAGTGGCTCATAAAATTGTTTCTTATCATAAGAAGACATTTCCACAAATTTTAATTATTTACTATACATCCATTAAAAAGTCCGCCTACCCTAGGTATATTACAATTGCTGTAGACTAAATTCTGTGGAGTTCCCAGGAGTGCATCATTGTCTGTTTATCAGGAGGATAGCATAACAGCTGTACAAAGTTGTTCTTAGATAGATTAGTTTTTCTATTTTTTTAAATGTAACCAGTTAACAAGACTTTTCTTCCTGGTAGGCACATAATGATATATTCATACAAGAGTTTTATTCTTTACAAGTAAAACTCAGACTGGAAATTTTCAGTGGATTTAGCTGGAACATTTGGGTGACCATATGGAGCTCTCCGTGGCGCCACGGGACCACGCAGCTATGAAATCTGATCACTAACTCCCTAGTGACAGCTGGGCCTTTACACCATCAGAAAATTTTTAGACTTCTAATTTGTCATAACTACCTCCTGTGGAAAGGAAATATGTTATGTAGCCAAATACAAAAATTCCTAGTATCTAGTACTATAAATGGTTAATTCCTTAACTACATTTTGTGAGTCACTGATGCAACTCCTACACCAAAAACATATGGGATCTTGTTAAGTTAGGGTTAGACAATGCTTCACCCATTCAAAAATCCATTTTGATGGCAATGTATCCAGAAAATATTTCGTTACAGAGCTTAGCATTTTAAATACATTTAACTTTTAGTTGCTCTCAAAAAGTCAGTGGTGCCACTGAGAAGTTTTATCTGATTTCCATTGGATTTTATTAGTCTACTTTAGCCTAACAGCTCTTTATGTAAGTAGTTGAATATGGTGCTATGGCGCCTAGTCCCTGTTTCTTTCTACATAGTGTATCCGAAACGACTCTCCTGCTGTGATTATTTCCATTTATCAGCAGTTCACAGGCCTGTTAAGTATCCCTCCATGAAGAAATGAAGTTGTTTTCTATTCTCCCTTTCTTACTACTTCTCCAGGATTTCTTCTCAGAAATGTCCTTATAACCATTCTCATCACAGAAATAACTCCTCAGATGTTATTTGTATTTTTCTCAATTCACCGTCATTGAAGACACAACTTTAACAAGTGACTTAAGCTTCTATTCTACCAGCAAATTCTTTTATTTGGTATCTTTTTAAATGTCTGACCCATTATTCATGTTTTTAAAAAAATCACTTGTGTCTGACACTCTAAATGGATGACCTACTACAATCTTTAATTCAGCAAAATGAAGAAAGACTGTGATTGTCTTTCCTTCTACCCTTTAATCCATATTTTCAATTTAGCTATGCAGATATTGAGACTAGAATTTTAATTTGTCATCAGGTGTTCCATATCTATTTTAAACTAAAACTTCAAATTCTATTCATTTTAATTTCATAGAATTTTTCTTATACTAATAGCTAGCTTCTGCTCAGCATTTACCATTGTGCCTAGCACTATTATAAATACTGTAAATGAGCAAACTCATTTATTCTCTTTAATATTCCTTTGAAATAAATGCAGTTTTCATCATTTCCATTTTGGAGAGGAGGAAACAGTGTATCATTGACTAAGGTTACATAGTTTATAAATGACAAATTCAGTATTTGAAGCCAGTGTGTGTGGCCTGAGAGCCAGTGCTGTTAACCAATATATCATGCTATCTCTCAAACAATGTTGACAATTAGCTTGGCAACTGAAACAAACAACAAAACACAAGCAAACATAAAATGTATTAGTTCTGCCACCTTGAACTAGCCCATGCCACTGACAATGATACTTTCTCTGGGCCTGTTTTCTCTCTCTGTCTCTCTTTTTTTTAATTGTACTTTAAGTTCTGGAGTACATGTGCAGATCTTGCAAGATTGAAAAGTGTCTGTTCATATCCTTAGCCCACTTTTGAATGGGTTTGTTTGTTTTTTTTTCTTGTAAATCTGCTTTAGTTCTTTGTAGATTCTGGATATTAGCCCTTTGCCAGATGAGTAGATTGCAAAAAAATTTTTCTATTCTGTTGGTTGCCACTTCACTCTAATGATTGTTTATTTTGCTGTGCAGAAACTCTTAAGTTTATTTAGATCCCATTTGTCTACTTTGGCTTTTGTTGCCATTGCTTTTGGTGTTTTAGTCATGAAGTCCTTGCCTATGCCTATGTCCTGAATGGTCTGCCTAGGTTTTCTCCCAGGGTTTTTATGCTGGAAAAGCATTATGTTTTTAAACATTAATAACCTAAATATTATGTTAGGTCTAATGTTTAAGTCTTTAACCCATCTGGAGTTAATTTTAGTGTAAGGTGTAAAGAAGGGTTCCAGTTTCAGCTTTCTGTACATGACTAGCCAGTTTTTCCAACACCATTTATTAAACAGGGAATCCTTTCCCCATTGCTTGTATTTGTCAATTTTGTCAAAGACCAGATGGTTATAGATGTGTAGCATTGCCTCCAAGGCATCTGTTCTGTTCCACCAGTTTATATCTCTGTTTTCATACCAGTACCATGCTGTTTCGGTTAATGTAGCCTTGTAGTATAGTTTGAAGTTAGCTAGCGTGATGCCTTCAGCTTTGTTTTTTTGCTTAGGATTGTCTTGGCTATGCGGGCTTAAACTTCATGTTTTCTCATTTTTAAGATAAGAAGATGAGACTAGTTTTTTCATATGCAGCAATAAAATGCTGAAATAGTGGTTTTCTTTGGGTGGCCATAGTTCACAGTTATTTACACAGATACTGGTTATTTAACAGACACTATTTACTTTAATATCATCTTTTGCTCATTTCCACATTGCTGGCACTACTTTACAGTTTTTTAACCCATCGAGTACAATGCCTTTATTGCTTATTTTTCTACTTCAGTCTTTATCATTCATGCTCTATATAAAAATAAATTTCAGTAGCAAAATCATATTTTTAATTCCATGCATCTACTGTCCTTATATTCCAAACTACTCCTAATGATTTATTGATTTCAGTCCCTTCTCTGAACTCAACAACCACTTTGTTCTTCATGTTAATCATTGCAACCTATACCTTGTGTTAACCATTCTCTACTACTCTGTTTAAAAAGCACATTACATTCAACCCATGAAGCAATAAATCAGGGTTGCATGAAGTCACTTAAAGCACTTCAGCTCACCTTTCTTCCTTTACATTGCATCCCAGATAGCCAGCATAATTTCTCAGTTTACAGAAAATACCCATTTTTATTTAATTCTTTCAGAGTGTTCACTTTCAACAGATCATAGACTTTAATCTCATGTACAAAATACCTTCAAAACAATACCTGTATTGACTGAATAACTAATAACAGTAAGCTAGCCAAGCAGACCCACCAAAAAGCCCATCACAGCCTACTCCTTGTCAACTTGGCACTCATCTCCTTAAAACGTATCTTAAACCTTATTTAATCTTCAGAGAGAGACAATAACAAAGTCATATTTCTGCCCAACATGATGAAACTATCTTGGGTACAACCCAAACAAGTTAACCCTTGCCTTAAAAGAGGGTGTCATGTCCTTTAGGAATATTCATTCTTTTTTCTTTGATATATTACAACTTAAATATTGTGGAGAAAGTTGAAAGTTAGCTTTTTCATACATTTTATATAGATAATGAAGGAACAGGAGGTTGAAAGAAAAAGTTGGAATAATACATACACATACATTTGTAAGAAAATAAGGAAGATATATTCATAATAAAATCTTTGTTTTTTCATCTAGTTATGTTGTCACACCAGTTAATTATAATTATCTTCTTCAGTTACCTATTCCATATTCCCATTGCAGTCAGCAAGAGCTCATCAGATCATAGTTCTTTGCTCACTGGGGACCCAAATTTTTATTCCTAAAGGGTCTGGGCCATTAGCAGTCCTGCCCATATTGGGTTGTTTTAGTTTTCTATTGAATTTAATTACAAGACATGGTTGGAATAGGAGAAGCCCTAAGATATCTCCTGTATTTCAAACAAACACTTCTATTAACTTGATTGTATAGTAGCAACCCAATTTCCTCTGTACACCAGCCAGTAGAGTGTCCCACTTTTTTGCATACTGATTTAGAAACATGAGGACCCCAAAGTGGCTTTCTGACAATATCAATAATATCATATTTTGTCTCCTGGCAGAAGCATTTTTCCCTTTGGAACTAAGACTTCTATACCAGCAAAGCATAAAGTTTAGGGATAGGAAGCCAAAATATTTGCCAATGGATCACTATGGGCAATAGTGAGTAGTGCCAGTTCCATTTATTTTGTTTGATTCTTGGACATGGGAATCGTGGAGGTATAGTCTAAATGTGTCTCCTAAAAAGCATGTGTTGAAAACTTCATTCCCAAGATAACAGTGTTGGGAGGTTGCATCTAATGAGAGGTGGTTAGACCATGTGTGCAGAGTGAACAAATTAATAGTTAGCACAAGAATGGGTTTGTTACAAAAGCGGAAGTTTGACCCCCTTTTACTCTCTCTTTCACCCTCTCTTTTTCCTTTCACCATGGGATGATGCAGCAAAATGACCCTCATCACATGCTGGCCTCTTAATCTTAGACTTCCCAGTCTTCAGAACTATGAGTCAATACATTTCTGCTCATTATAAAATTATTCAGTTGTGGCTTTTTATTATAGCAACACAAAACAAACTAAGAAATTTGGCTATGGATGAAAGAGAATCATGTATTGGATGCTAATTGAAAGCATATACAGAAGCCTGGAACTTGTCCTAGCTCAAACTAATTGCCACATTGCCACAGAGTTGACACTGTAACTGTGCCTTCAGAAAGCCATTCCACTACTCTGTCAAAGCAGCTGCTTCAAAATAGTAGGGAAGATGGTAAGACTAGTCAATTCCATGATCCCGGGCCCATTATTGAACTCCATTTGCTATGAAGTGAGTTCTCTGATCACAAGCCATTGTATGTAAAATAACATAACAGCAGAAAGGCATTCTACAAATCTATAGATGGTAGTTTTGGTGGAAGCATTGTGGCAAAGAAGGCAAATCCATATCCAGAATAAGGGTCTATTTTAGTAAGAACAAAGTGCTGCTTATTCCAGAATGAAAATGGTCTGATATAATCAACTTAGCAGCTGGTTGATCATACTAGTGGATGGTGTCATATGAGAGACTCAGTGTTGGTCCTGATGATGCTAATTGGGCACTTAAACATGATGTTAGCCATGCAATATTTGATAAGTGCAAGTCTGTATTGCTGAGACCATGCATAATATCCATCCTTGCAGCCATGACCACTTTGTTCATGAACCCTATGTGAAACTGGAGAAACATGTGGGGAAAGAGGCTCATTGGTATCCACAGAACAGTCTATCTTACAAACTACATATCAACAGCAGCATTGTCTGCTGAGATCACCGTTCGGTAAGCATTCCTATGAAACACAAATATCTTTACATTCCATGTCCGTTAAGAGAGTTCTATTCACATACTTCTCCCTAAGACCTTGTTGTAACCAAATTTGAGATTGTGTTTCTTTTTAAGTACCTGACTGTACAGCCAAACAGTTAGCTATGGGTGATAAGTCAGTATAGACTTTTGCCACACTTAAGCAACACAACTTTATTATCTTACAGTTCTGTAGGACAAAAGTCTGATGTTAGTCTCACCAGGGTAAAATAAATGTTTTAGAACAGGACTAAATTTTTTTTTGTAGTCTCTGTGTAGGGTCTCTTTCTTTGCCTTTTCTAGCTTCCACTTGCCAACATTTTTTAAACTCATACACTCCTTCTATCTTTAAAGCTAGAAACGCTGAATTAAACCCTTTTCACATCTCCCACATGGTATCACTTTGACGTCTTCCATGGACGTATCTCTTTCTGACTCTTTTCCCTCTCTTTCCTCATTTAAGGACCCTTGTGAATATATTGGGCCCACCCAGATAATCCAAGCTAATACATGTGTCCTGAGGTCCTCAGCTTAATCACAACTGTGAAATACCTTTTGCCATATAAAATAACATAATCACAGGGTCCAGTGATTAGGATACATTTGGGGAGTCATTATTTTGCTTAGCACAGTTTATCTTTTGTACTCCCCAAATTAAAGCTTATCTCCCATGCAAGATACGTTCACTCTGTTCTAAGGTACATAAAATCACAACCCATTATAGCATCAACTCAAAGTCCTAAATCTCATCAGCACAGAAGTCCCAAATTTTATTATCATTAAAATAATTTGAATTAGGTGTGAGTATATTGGATTCTGACATAAAATTCCTCTCAATTTGTAGACCTGTGAAACTAAACAACAAGATATTTACTCTCAAAATACAATAGTGAGACTGGCATAGGGGAGTAGTTATAGACATTCCTTCTCAAAGAAGGTGAAACTATAAGAAAAAAATGAGTCATCAATCCCAAACAGTTTTTAAATCTAGCCAGGCAAACTATATTAATTTTAAGTTCTGGGAATGATTGTCTGTGGTTTGTAGTTCCAGCCCCTGCAGTCTGAGTTTGGGGCTTCATCCTCTTCCCTTGAAGATCTACCCTGTGAGTCATCATTTCTTTTTTATGAAGATATCCTGGGTTTGCTGCTCAGTGGTTTTATCAGCCTATTTCCTGCCTGTAGAATTTTGGGGGTCAGAAGGACTTCTTTCATTTTATCCTCTCTTTCTTTCTTTCAGTTTAAGCTAGCAGTATTCCTCCTGGTATAAAAATTCTCAAGAATTTTTGGAGTTTTCTGTGTCATGGGGATTCACTCCAGTAGACAACAATCTTTTCGACAGATCTTTTCTGAATGATCCCATCTCTATTTTTTGCTTCTGCCCAGTTGACTGAGGGAATCCTTAAGTCCCACATATTCTTTTCAAGGAGCCTTTGTGTGACTAAATACTTAGCTTTTTAATATTCCTGAGGTATTATCTAAAGGTTGCCTGACCATATTCTTGATTTTTTTTTCTTCTAGAACTTTCATTTACAATGAACAAATCTCTTAATTATAGGATCTTTTGAAATTTTGGTAGATCGAGAATTTTTTAAATCATCAAGGCCTAGTTTCTTTGTGTTTAACACATCTTTTCTCAGTTTAGCTCTTTGTTCTTGCCTTTTATAATAAGTAGCAAGAGCAAGCTAGGTCACAATTTCAATACTTTGCTTGTAAATTTCCTCAGCTAAGTGTCTAATTTTCATTATCTTTAAGGTCTGCTTTCCATGTCAATTCAGGACACAATTCTGCTAAGATTTCTGGTACTATATAATGAGAATCTCCTTTCCTCTAGTTTTTAATAAGATATCTCTCATTTTCTCTTGAGCCTTCACCAGGAGTACCTATAATATACATATATTTATTACAAGTCTGTTCATGACAATTTAGATATTCTCTAAGGTGATTTTGCTTTTCTCTTCTATGCTCCTCATTTTCTTCTATGCTGAGTAATTGATCGACAGAGTTATTGATATCTGTATGTCTTCTAATAGTATGTTTAAGACAATTTACGTAGTGTTTAAAAATTATGTCACTCAGAATTATTCCAACATGTTCTCATTGCCCAATATCAAAGTTACTTTGCATTTTATGTATTTGTTATAGTAACGCACTTCTAGTTACCCAAATCCATGTCAACCAAGGCTCAACCAGAGATGTAGAAACCATATAACATATAAAAAGAGACTTATTATAAGGAATTGGGTTATGTAATTTTGGGGGCTGGATAGGCAAGTCTGAAATCAGGTAGAAGAAGCTAGAGCTCTTGGACATCAAGTGAAATCAGGCCATCAGGTAGAAGAGGCTAGAGCTCTTGGACATCAAGTGAAGGTGCTGTTCACAGGTGGAATTTCTTCTTCTTGAGAGACACTTTGGTGATGATTATGAGATTTCAATTAATTGAATCAAGCCACCCATATTATCTAAGATCATCTTAAAGTTAACTGACTATAGTCTTTAATCACACCTACAAAATGCCTTCACAGCAACATATAGATTAATGGTTTATTAAATAACTGTGGACTGTAACCTTGCCAAGTGGACATATTGAACAGATCATGACAGTATGTTAAGTATCAATGTGACATTTCTTTTTTAAATATTTGTTCAGGCACTTACTGAGACACCAAGGGGCTCAATGAAAACTTCCCACCACAATTTTTAAAAGAAATCAGATTACATGAAAAGTTAATAGAGCAAGAAACTATACTTATCTTTTTTGGAATAGTAATTTTTAGTTTGTATTTTAAAATTTTGTTAAAAGTAGTTTGTGGTTCAAACAGAAATACCTTTATTCCTACGTAGTTTCTAGTGATTGAACAAAATTGAGGGGGTTCAACCTTATTAATGAAACTTAAGTGGAAAGAAAACAAAAATGACTGAAAAAAATTAAAAAGGAAAAGACACCCATAGAAAACTATACATTGGCAAGGTAATCGAAGTTCAACATTAAGCATTTTGTTGAGCATGGCAACTGAGTACAGAGTTTGGCTGCCACATTAGAGCTTTGTATGATATGGGATAAATCAAGCAAACCCTATGTACAGTGATTAAAATGAGATCCATTTACTGGTATATGTTTCCTGGCTTCTGACACTGCCAGGATAATTCCCACTGCCAAGGCTGTATGTTCAATAAACTCAATCAGCCAATCCAAAAAGTCACGTGATGCTGTTGCATGGTGCCAAGCAAAGGAGAGAGTTGCTGGGGAGCCTGGGAGGGGGGAAAGCTCATACAAATGAGCTTTTTGGCAGGATATAATCCCCTTTGGAGGGACCCCTACCTTTCACAGAGCATACTGCATTTTGCTAGGAACAAGTCCTAACTGTGTTCCTTTAGAGAAATCCCAGTAAGCTGTACCAACACAGATAATATTAGCTCTCATGGTGGCAAAAGCTACTGATGAGTGCCTGCTATCTTTAAGATTAGTTTGCAAGATGATCATTTATTCTTATAATGTCTTTTGTTGCTATTTCTCTCTTCAAATGAAAACTTTCTAAATTCTCTAGGATTTTGTCTATCATGTTTCCATACTTTTTCTCCTATTTCCAAGTTAGAATGTGTGAAGAGTGTAAGAAAAGATGGCGTGCAATAAAATGAGTATGTAATACAAAAATGGAGAGAAAATTTTATTTATAGTTGAATTTAAGTTTATTCTAGGTCACATACTTATTTTTGCTTTTTACATATAAATGGTTTGTTTTCATGATTTTAATTCAAGGCACTCAGGGAGCACTTTATTCATCTTATATCTTTTCATAAACTGAACACAAGAGCCTCCTATCTTCTTATTCTAGCTTTTTTGGAGTAGTTGATTCCTTTTTCCACCAAGTATTCATTACTCTATTGCTTTGCTTGTTTTCATATATTACTATATGTGGTTTCTTGAGAGCATGAGAATATTATTGCTACAGACACTGCTAAATATGTCTTTCATTTATTCAGTTGGTAGAAGATAGAGAACAAGGGTTTGGATTTAGCAAAGTCAGCTTTGTAATGACAAAGTTGTTTATAGTTTAGTCTTGGAACATGTTGCACCTTGAATTCTTTGTAGACTATTTATTTATAAATGGTTATGTTTTAATTTAATTTTCTTGCTAAAATATTTTCTTTGAATTTATGAAAAGAAATGGAAAGGCCAAATGTTCACAAACACCAATATCTCCAAAATACTAACTTTTAGATTTTTTTAATCTAAAGAATTAATGTTTAATTTTTCAAGCCCACATAAACATAAATTACAAGTTGTATAATGGTTCTTTCATGACATAGGAATAAAAATGTGGGCCACAACTTTCTGTCTCTCTCTCTCTGTGTGTGTGTGTGTGTGTGTGTGTGTGTGTGTTTGCTTAATTTTTCTTTTATATTGTTGTTTTTTGGAGAAATTGTATTTCACCAAGTGAAAATTAGACCAAAAATCTATAATTACTAGAATTTTTAAATGAAAAAAAATCCATCTCTAAAATTAATACTCCTTAATATCTCACAGTATTACAAGGAAGAAAGGATAAAAATTTACACACTGCTTAATTCAAACATAAATTTTTTAGAAAAATCAAACATACTGTGTATTTCCTTGCTGTTTAATAGTCACTTTTCTTCTTTATTACCATCAACACTTGCAGAAAGGAGGCAAACATTTTGGGAGCTATGAAAGCCTTAAAAAAAAAAAAAAAAAAAAAGGATTTTCTTTAACCAATAACTTGGATGCACCTCATCCATTTCCACTGTTGTCCTCAGTATAAACCTCCAACATGGGTCACCTAGACACCTAGACCTCTCCAGAGCCTCTTAATTACCCTCATCTTCCATACGGGGCTCTGTTTATAATCTATTCTGCACATTCAGTCAGAGAGATGAGTTACGTAATACCATACATGAGCATAGAATCCATCAATAGCTTCATCACATTTTGAATTTCAGGCCTAAAAGCCCTGCATAATTTCTCTGTAACCTTTCTCTCTCCCCTTTAAATCTCATGGCAAGCTTTCTTCTGCTCGATGCACTCACTGGCTGCCTGTCTATCCTTAGGTCATACTAAGCATGGTGCTGCCCCAGGGGTTTCTCATTGATATGATATGACTGTGTCCCCACTCAAATCTCATTGTGAATTCTCCTGTGTTGTGGGAGGGACCCAGGGAAAGGTAATTGAATCATGGAGGCAAACCTTTCCCATGCTGTTCTCATGATAGTGAATAAGTCCCATGAGATCTGATGGTTCTAAAAAGAGGACTTCCCCTGCACAAGCTCTCTCTCTTTGCCTGCTGCCATCCATGTAAGATGTAATTTGCTCCCTCTTCTCTTCCGCTATGTTTGTGAGGCCTCCCCAGCCATGTGGAATTGTAAGTCCATTAAACCTCTTTTTCTTCCTAGTGTAGAGTATGTCTTTATCAGTAGTGTGAAAATGGAATGATACACTCAGATTTCTTCTCTGCCCCCATCTTGGCTAGATCAGCCCATAACTTCCTTCTCTCATTATTTAGGCAACAGCTCATTTTTGCATTCCAGGGAGGCTTTTCTATTGCTTTAGTCTGAGGAGAGCCTTCGTCTCCTCTCAACTCAGATCCTCTCTATGCTGAATAGCATCACCCAGTTTTGTTACCTTCAGAGTTCCTATCACAAAATATTTGTTTATACATTTACTTATCTTCTGTATCTCCCCATAAAGAACACAAGCTCCATAAGCCTACATTCTCATACCTCTATATTCGTACTTGTCACATAGCAGGTGCATAATAAATGGAACCTGAGGTTAGTGTGAAAGCAAGAGATTGGGGCAGAGAAATTACATTAAGATGCTGTATATCATAATTATGGCTGCGATTGTGATAATGGTTACTATTTCAAGTTAGTAATGATAAAGCTTATTCTGCAGATTACTGTAAAAAACCACAAAGCACCATGTTTGTAATTATGTGTGTCTGTGATAAAGAGAACTAGAAGTACTAATAAATGACCTTACCTTATAATGTCTTTTTGTAGTCCCCTTAGCAATGATGGAGCCTAGTGGAGTAAAAGGAGAGCAGATGAGTCCCCGTTGAAGACAGATCTGGACCGATGGTTCCCTTGGTGCATGGAGCAGAGTGGGAGAGGGACTTCCCTCAAGACTCACTGACTGCCTGGAGATTAGTTTACTTTATGTACATTTTTCTGGAATGTGACAGCTGATTCACTTTTTTAAAAAACTACAATTCTGGCACAGGTCTTAATACTTTGTTCCTAAATTTCTTATTTTCACTCTTGTTGCATGTTGATTTTTCAATTCACTGAAAAAAAAAATGGCAGTTATTTTTATAAAGAAAATTTTTAAATGCATTTTATGACATATGGTTATGTACAGGCCTCTGGCTCATTCTTCTAAGTCTAGGGAGAGGAAACTATGGTAATATTGTATTAGAAGTATTACAGAAGCACCTGTTTTTCATGAAATTCTGGAGTAATAGAAGAATCTGTTCTTCATGAAATTCTGAAGAGCAGAAGCCTAATAATGGTCCTCTTCTACCAGGCAACTAAAGTAAGAGTTCATAGTAGATGTTTCCTCGATGTCCCAGATTACAGTAAGTATTCTTCATGGGAATTCACATTATTAAGCACATCTTAGAAAATCTGTTACCAGCAGGAGAGCTGGGGAATATAGTTCGTTTGCAAATCACATAATGTCTCAATAAAAATGTTTTCGTAGTATATCTGATAGAAAAGGTTAATTTATAATTGAATCTGGAAGAATGAACCCAAGTCTTTTTATTACATTATCTTTACCCTTAGGTTACATAATGTTATGTGTATTATTTTATTTATTTAGTTTTAATCTATTTTATTTTAGGTTCTATAGAATAAGTACATAATTATGCAGTTCATCCCCATTAAAATCTCTTGTCTCACACTCTTCATGATTTTTCCTCTAATATATCTGATAACATATACCTGCTATGTAGTATAGATTATACGGTAAACATCTTGCAGATGCGTCATCTGGTGGCATACATGGTAAGGAAGGTGCCCAATACCTTCCAAATATATTTAGAGAGGGTAATCCTTCCAAAACACTCTCTACCACTGAAGAGTTTACATTCTCAAAAAACTCTAATTCATAGCTATTTAAACTTTAATCACTCAGGATGTTCTGAAAGTAAGATCAGACACGTTTCAATTATAGGCTCCTTGAGGAAGATGACTTGATCGCTTTATTATATTGGATAGCCACAGCTTTTATATACTTAATAAATATTAAACATTATTTTTAATCAGTTGAGCAATGAGGACTCCATCTTATTGCCTTTTAAATATTTTTCTATTTAAGCACTTAAAAAAGTAGAAAGTCACTGCCTAAAATCAGGAGTCTCCTAACTCATTAACGAGTTAAATGTTCAAAAAAATTACTCTATCAAACTGAGTATATTTAAAATGGGCATTGTTATGAATATAATTTTGGCTTCAAAAGGCTGATGTCTTTTATTCCTCTCATACTCAATCTCTTTGTGTGTGTGTGTGTGTGTGTGTGTGTGTGTGTGTGTGTGTGTGTGTGTAGCTCCCACCAATTTCAAAGATTCCAGAAGAGGAAGAGGAGATAAGTATGATTCTAAACTAACCCACTATTCTGAGACTAAAAAAACCCCATATATACAAGCAGGGCAAATACAAGAAATATAATGGCCTTTATTGTATAGGTTACTTTCTTCCCCTCATTCTGTTTTACTGGTTTTATTTGAATGAACAAATGCAACATTTACTTCTTAGTTTCATCTGATTCTTGCAAAGTTGTGAGATTATCAGACTGTTTCATTATAAGAGATCTCTAAAGAAAAAAAAAAATATCATTTTCTGAAAGAAAAGTATTTTGGAGCTACTCACTTATAAAAGCTCATTTATTTTTATTTAAATTGATGTTTTCTGAAAAAATAAGGAAATCCATTTTCTTCTTCATCTACAAATACTTTCCATCACTTAGTACTTTTCTAGCTTCATGATTGTGATTATTACTTAAATTATAAATGGTTGGTTTATTTATAGTTATGTTCTCAAGCTCTCATAATTTTACTAAAATCTGTAATGGAGTGGTTTTAAGATCAGTATGACTAAACATAATGGTTCATTTAGTAATTCCTTTAAATATAATATAAAAGAAAACAGTTTACAGGTCACTCACTTTGTGACTTTTCTCAGGCCTCTCCACTCTGCTCTACATATGCACAGATGATTACTTTCTCTCTAGTGATTAATGAACACACCGATTGTAGCACTCATTATACTGCTTATAATGATTCATCTTACTGTCTGTCTTCTGCAGAAATCTGAGTACTTAATAGTGGGGACCTTGTTTTTCTCATATTTACATCTACACATCTGGGCAATGCCTAGTATTATACTAGACAATAAGTGAATGTTTGTTAAAACAGATGTTTTGTTTTATTTTCACTTTTTCTGAATCTAAAATAATATATCTTATTGTAGAATATTTGATAGACAATTTGATATTAGATAGAATATTTGATAAACCAATGTAAAGAACATTGGTTGCTCTTAATTTTATTATCTTGAAACAACTATTGCTAACATTATTGTCTTAATTTTTCTAATTGAATTTAACTTGTGGTTTAAGATGAATAAACAAGATCTGCAACTCAAGACTTCCTTTTTCCTGTCCTTGTTGTTTATTTCACTTGTGGTTGATTATATATTTTTTTAAGTTTTTCTCATCTGCAGTTATTTAGGGTTGATTTTGTCTGTCTTCATTCATTCATTAATTTATTTTCACATAATAAGTATTCATTGATCTCCTGCTATGTTTTAGATACAATGCCAGGTCTTGGAAACATAATATCGAGCAAACACATGTTATCTCTTCTTTCTTGAAAATTATAGTTAGGAGAGCAAATTATAACAGAGAGTATTTACAAAAAGGAAGGCCTAGAACTCAATTTTTAAAATGTGAGTTCTTTTCTAGGAGGATGAGAAAAAGAAAACATGGACAATCTGCAAGGTTCAAAGTCTATGTGGCATTCAGGAAATTTTGTGTTTGACTATCTGCTGCTGTGTATGTATGTACTTATTCTGATGATGTTGTGGAAGTACTTGCAACTTTCTAGCTGTCCTAAATCCTTTCAGCCATAAATCTAGGTACTCTGCCTCCACAATATTGATAATTATTTGATTTTCTTTCTGATTTGTTATTGGTTCATTAAACAATCTAGTATCAGAATACCTTTTTTTAAGAAGAACTCATGGATTTTCAAGGGTTTACAACATTGAATTTCACTTTTCAATTTCACTACTTATGTACAGAAATTATATTTATAATCCATGTATTTTTTAAAAAGTTATGAACAAATAAACCAAGTCAATCTCAGAAAATCAGATATATGTCTGCGGCTATGAGTTGCTTTTCTAACGTTCTCTTCACATTAAAATTGATTAAAGAAGAATTTATCATTTGATTTTTGTATTCCTTAAAAAAATTTTCTAGTTGCTTCTGCTATATTTTAAGGGACATTTATTCAGTAATATTAAAGATTCAATGATAAAGAGGAAAGAGAAGTGAGAGAGGGAGGGCACAACTGGGAGCAGTTCATATGGATTTCCAAATGTGATTCATCATCCTTGATTATACCTGTGTTACTTCATAATTTAAACAGATAAATAATTCTAAATAACGTTGGAATTTCTAATAATGCAAATTAGAAATATCATGTACTTTATTTAGTTCTACTCACCTAGTCAACAAGAAAAGTACATAATTAGTATTAATAAATTAAAATATTTATTTTAATTAAATCTGAGAAAGAAAATAAATTTTAAATAGCTTTAAATATTCTGAATGACATATGGTAAAGCAAATATCAATAAAAGAAACTAAAAAACAACTTGTTGCTTTTGCTGTTTAAGCATTTTCTTGTAGGAAATGTAATGCCTTAACAACTTTGGGGGTTATTTTCTATGTTGTTTTAGAAAACTTCAAAAATTATTTGTAGGCAAAAAGTAGCATTTATATATTTTGGTTGTGTAAAGGTAAGGAGGAATTCATTGTAAGTTGTTCATTTTCAGTTTACAATTCCCAACTTTAAAATAAGCTTTGTATTTAATATCTATGGGTTTATATTTTCTTGTTGTTATGTAACATTTATTTTCTATCATTAGTAGAAACAACACTTGAGAGAGACAGGTAAAATCTTGAAAATATCTTAAGTAACTGTCAACAAAATTGAAATTGCCTTCATTTTTACTTTTCATTAATTTTTTTTAACTTTTCTAAGCAAAGTTTTCGAAATGTACAGGAAAGTTCACAAGTTATAAGTCATTTTTTACAAATAAACAATAATGAAACCATTATTCATATAGAGGCAGTCCTAGAAAGTACCTCATGCTCCTTCTAGACCTTAATTTCCTAACAAATATAATCATTTTTTGACATCCATTACCATATGTTAACTTTGTATGATTTTGAAATTTATATAAATGAAATCCAACAGTAAGTTCACTATGATATCTGGCTGTTTTTATCCAATATTTTGTTTGTGAGGATTTATCCATGTTTTTGCTTATAATGGTAACTCATTATGTTTTTTGCTGGAGAGCAGCAGTCAAAAAAATTTTCCTATAACAAGTAAATAATGCTAAATATTTACATTTTGGGAACTTTATGGTCTCTATCACAACTCCTTAACACTGCCCTTGTAGCATATTATAATCTGAGAGCAACCCTAGATAATATGTAAGTTAATAAACAAGTCTGTTTTCTAATAAAACTTTATTTACAACAGCAGATGGCGGGCCAGATCCAACCCATGCTGTGCAGTATTATATTGTGAGAATAAATCACAGTTCATTTGTCCAGTCTTCTGTTGGCATTGTCTCCAGTTTGGCTAATAATGCTAAAAACATTCTAGTTCATGTCTTTTGATGTACATATACATATGTGTTTGAATTATGTAATTGCTGGGACAGAGAGGGTTTAGGTTCAGATTTGCTAGATACTATCAAACAGCTTTCTTAATTTACATCCACCAGCTATGTATGAGAGTTTTGTTTGCTCCACTTCTCCACCAACACTTGGTATTGTCAGTTTTTAATATGGTATAGTGATGATTTACTTTTTAAACAGAGATGATACTAGGAGTTAAATATCTAAATCTACAGCAAGAAATATATCTTCATGGAAGATATTACTATATATATTTACATTTATGTTTTAACCTTTAATTTTAGTGAATCTGTATCCCCCTCAAATCTCTAGTTTGGTATACACACACACACACACACACCAACACCACCTTCCCCAAACCTGAAACAAAAACTGCATTTGCTAGTCTTGAAAGAACACTGTGATTTTCTGTTGTGCTTTAGGGGAAAAAAAATAATGTGTTTGTATGCTTAGAGAAACAGAGAGAAAAAGTGTAGCATCCTATTATCTTTAAGAGGATAATTTCAAAGCCTCAGAAACTGTCTCTAGCCAGTGCTTTCAAAGTAAGCTCAAAGTGCAGTGGGATGTGCAGAAAACATTCATTAATCAGGCACACTGTGAGTTAAGTCTTCATTCTAGGAATCATTTCTAATCATTTGTAATTAGAATAATGCTTCTGAAAATGTTTGCCTTGCTAACCATGAAGAGTTGAAACTCTCTCTTTTGGGAAAGTGAGCAGATGGTGTCACTTCATTTACTTTTTCCTGTGTTGCAGGGGGGACTGAGATTTAACTGTCCTTTCCATGTCTCCTGCCTAGGGTTTGGATACTTGTCTAGTCTTTGGTCATAGCTTTTGGCTCAGCTATTTATTGTCCAGTTCCCTTTGTTTGATATTACTTTGATCCTTGCCCAATATCAGCAATGCTTTGCTTGGATGACTCACTCACTCTAGCTCTTACTCTTTTTCTTGGCAGAAGTATTCTTTTCTTTTGGTTGTAAGAATCTGGCCAGTAATGAGGTGGTAAGCTCCTGTCGAAGCAGCAGGAGTTGTCAGTGCTCCTTTCTTTCATTAACTTTCTTGGGCTGTAGCCACAGCAGCGAGACTTCAGGGACTAAGAATTTAACCTTCTCCAGCACCGATCATTTTTCCACATGGATTCACATGGCCCCAGAGCTCCTTGGCCCTTTTCACCAGCCCCCTCTCTTCACACTGCTTTTTATAGTTTATCCTGAACTTTCTGTCCAATACTCTCCAGGGCCACCATGAAATAATATGCTTGAAGCATTTTTTTTTAAGTTAACTACCTTTTATCCATTGTTGTTAAATCAACACTTTCATACAGCTTTCACAAAAGTTTTGAAACCAGATAACAGCTGTGGCAAATTATCTTTTTCCTTAAGCAAGTAATTGGTAACCATACTTCTGTAGCACATCATTTATTTTAAGCCTAGTAGAATAAAATATGTATATTATTCTACCTAAAGTAATAACTATATATGTGTGTACATAATATATAATTAGAAAATGTGCATCTCTTCAAGTAGTAATCTTTCAGTTAAATATTCGTATCATCATTTATCATTCATTCTGAAAGAAAAAATGTATTGATGAACCGACTGAGAACTTTGATCAGTGAAGGTTAAAGTGATAATAATAGTAATCCAAAAATAATATTAATAATGATAATTAGTCTATCATGTTTTAGATACCTACTAGATACAATGCCAGACATTATGTGTTGTATGTGGGTGTGTAAAATTTCCAATTGTCACATGAAACTTGTAAGATAATTATGATCGTGACCATTTTACAGACAAGGAAAATGAAGCATTGACAGCTTTCTCCCCCAAAGTTAGAATTACACGGGATAGTTCTCTTTCTGCAATTCCTATACCTCTTATCCTTGGTCAATCTCCTGTTTTGTCAGATTTGACTGTCATATATATTATTAATATGTTTGTCATTCCTCATATATTGAATGTTCATTTGTAAAAGCATGTAAAATGTGCTGACGGGCATAACCTATTCTTGAACCTATCAACATGAGCCATACAATGTTAAAGACTAGAATCACTTGTTATTTCAAGTTTATTTTGAAACAATTCCTACATGTTAATGGAATATCCGTCTTTACTGGTGCTTTTGGTTATAAACTATATATACATATTTAGACTGATTCATTTATTTATAATTAATTATGGATTATACTTTTGTGTTATGAAATTAGAGAATAAAGAGCTAAATGCAACTGGGCTATTGAGAAGTTTTAACACATGTTACACATATTTCCATTTTGCCATTAGAGAATGAGACGGCTTTTCATTCCTGGGATCTGTATTGAAACCAAATTAATATCAATTGCAGGAAAATGTCCACACTGGCTAATACGTTCTTAATATGTGCCATCATGTGCTTTATTATAGTTTCTCATTTACTGATCTGTGAGCTACTCTAATGTTCTTTCATTTTTATTTGATATATTCAATTCTTATATTTGCAGATGGATATATTTCTATCATTATTTCCAGTAACTGCCATGGCTTTTAGTTACCCCAGGAAAATTAAAAAGCAACTTCCTCAACAGAGTGCCTTTTATCTCTTATTATTTGGCAGCACAGGCAAAATGCCAATCTAAGTCGATACAATCTCATCAGGTATTCTGCAAATGGCAATAGAGTAACACTTAGGGGCTGTGGCAATTCCCTTCAAGACTAGGAAATGAGTCCTGAAAAAGATATACAGGAAGAGTCAGATTATGAAGACATAATATTTTAAAGACAACGATAGAAGATGGTCATCAAAATACTTTTTTTAACTTCTATAGAGATGTTGTTTGTAAGGAGATGTAAGGCATAAAAATATTTCATTCATTTTAGTTCAATGAAGTATCAATTAAAGGTAGAAGAAATGAAATAATACATTGTATTTCTATATTCTTAAAATTATATAAACATTTCCAAATTTATAAATACAATGCTATTGCCAAAATTGTAACATTTTAGAAAATAGAATTTATTTGTTAGAGCAGTTTTATATTCAAAGAAAATTTTGGAAGAAAATACAGAGACTTTCCATATGCTAACTGCCCATATATATACATAACCTCCACATTATCAGTATCTCCCACAAGAGTAGTACATTTGTTATAACTGGTGAGCCTACATTGACACATCATTATCATTCACTCTTGGCAGTGTACAGAGGTATAATGACATGTATTTACCATTTACCAGTGTAGTACCATAGAGAGTAATTTTAGTGACCTAAAATCCCCTATGCTTCACCTAGTCTTCCCTCCTTTACCTCCCCTCTCAGCAAGAACTGATCATTTTTAGGGTCTCCATAGTTTTGCCTTTTCAAGAATGTCAGATAGTTGGAATCACAGAGTACATAGCCTTTTCAGATTGACTTTCTTCACTTAGTAATATGCATTTAAGTTTCCTTCATGTCTTTTTTGGGGGAGTTTCATTGAGCTTCGAAGAGATGTTTGATTCTTTCAGAGGTAATAAATTATAAACTTAATTCTTCTTTTGTAAATTGCTTTTTATGTCCTTGCATGTTTTTCTAATTTAATTATTATTTTTAAAAACCGACACATTGTAATCGTACATATTTATGGAGTACAATTTGATGTTTCAGAATGTATATGTGCTGTGTAATGATTAAATCAGGATATTTAGTATATCTGTCACCACATGCATTTATCATTTCTTTGTGGTAAGAACATTCAAGTCAATTATCCCAGCACAAAGTCATAAAACATTTCTCCAATGTTTTGTTTTATTTGTTTCACAGTCTTGGGTTTTATGTTTTAGTCTAATTCATTTTGAGTTGATTTTTGAATATGATGACAGGTAGGGGTCTAGTCTTACTCTTCTGCATGTGGGTATCCAATTTTCCTAGTACCATTTTCTGAAGAGAATATCTTTGTGCCAATGTCTTCTTGCCATGTTCTTTCCATGTTTGTTAAAAATTAGGTGGCTGGAGGTGTATGAACCATATCTGCGATATCATTCTGCTTTTTTGGTTTATGCGTCTGCTTTTACACCAGTACCATGCTATTTTGGTTACTACAGATTTGTAGTATATTTTGAAGTAAGTAGTGTGATACTTCCTACTTTGTTCTTTCTTTTTGGGATTGCTTTGGCTTTTCTGACTCCTTTGTGATTCTATATGCCAATATGAACCATTTGAAAAAGTTTTTTTTTAATTCCATTTACATAGCTACAAAAAAGTAAGATGCCTTACCTTAAGCAAGGACATGAAAGATCTACACTGAAAACTATAAAACATTGATGAAAAAATTGAAGAGGACACAAATAAATGGAAAGATATACTGCATTCATAGATTGGATGAATTAATATTGCTAAAATTGCCATACCACCCAAAGAGATCCACACATTTAATGCATTCTTTATCAAAATACCAAAGACATTTTTACAGAAGAGGAAAAAAATAATTCTCCATGTCTTTTAATGGCTCGATACTTTATATTTAGTGCAAAACTTTAACTTATTAGTGGTTAATCCTTTAATTCATGTCCCCAGAGTACTCTGATAGGTTTCAAGCACCTGAGCTAAAGAACTTAAAACAGCTAAGCAAAGTGTAAAAAGCCTTGGCATGATAGCAAAAGAACTTGGTTGTAGTTCCTGATCTCACGCTCTGCTCTTATCCTCTGGTGACTTTCACCATCTTACCTGTATGTTTCTTCCTTTTCTGTAAAATAATAGACTATGAGAAAATTATCTATTATATTCTTTCAACTCCAGATATTTATGATTATTATCTATATCAAGATGGGCTATGGGGCTGGGTGTGGTGGCTCACTCCTGTAATCCCAGCACTTTGGGAAGCCGAGGCAGGTGGGATTGCCTGAGGTCAGAAGTTTGAGACTAGTCAGGCTAACATGGTGAAACCTCATCTCTACTAAAAATATAAAAAATTAGCCAGACATGATGGTGACATGCGCTTGGGAGGCTGAGGCAGGGGAATTGCTTGAACCAGGGAGGTGGAGGTTGCAAAGATCCAAGATCACACCACTGCACTCCAGCCTGGGTGACAGAGCAAGACTCCGCCTCAAACAAACAAACAAAAACAAAACAACAATGAAAAAAGATGGGCTATGGTCTTGTATACAATAATTTACTAAAAGTACTTGAGTAAATCGTGCATATATTATTCATCATGTGAGACAGGCAGGAGTCTGGGGAAAATTACCTAAATTGTTTAAAACACATTCGTCATCATTAAAGCTTATGGAAGATAACCAGTTTTTTGAACATGACACTTTCTGGTTAAAATCCTTTCAGTGGTTCTTTATTGCCCTTATAATAAAGATCAAACTCTTTAATCCAGCCTGCAAGTCTCCCTCACCAATACCACCATTTAGCCCCTGTGTTAGCTGAAATAGGACAAATGTGTAATGGCTTAAACACAATGGATGTGTACTTCTTGTTTAGCTATTGGTGCATTGAGGATTCCTGTTGGCAGGCCTGACAGTGCCTAGGGAACAGATTCTTCCCATCTTGTGACTCTGCCATCTGCAGGTACATTTTGGTACTCAACTGACAAATCTGAAAGGGAGGGTGGACTTGGCTCAGAAGTTACACACATCATTTCTGCTCACATTTTATTGATGGGAAATAGTCACAAGCTACACCTAAATACATAATTGAAAGAGAAGCTTGGATATAGTGTTCATGAATGTCCAGGAAGAAGACAAAATGAATTGTAGCACACAGCTGGTGGCCTCTGCCACAGTTTTATCTCTATCTTTAAGCCTCACTTAATTTCTTTCTGTTTCTGGAATGCCCACACTCTCCTCACCCAGAAGCCCCTCCCTCGTCATTGGACTCAGACTCACCCTTCAGATCTCAGTTGGTGGTGACTTCCTCTCTACTCCCAGGACACTTTGTTTCTATCCTACCTTTTACCCTATCATAATCTTTTACCGGGAGAAAGATCCAAGATGGCCACATAGCAGCAGCTCAGGATTGTAGCTCCCAGTGAAAGCGCAGAGAGCGAGTGGATGCCGCAATCGCAGACGAATTTTTGATGCCCACAGATTGGGAGATTCCCGGCGAAGGAGCCACCCGGGTCACCAGTGCGACTCTTTTGGCCGGCGCGGCGCTTCTCAGTGCGGAGTGTGCGGGACTGGATGCCCTTTTAGTCGGGCTCGGCTGGTCCCATCCCCACAAGGAGAACAGCAATTGGAAGCACTGAGGACCGAGAACAAGCACAATTGAACCTGGGAAGGCCCAGCTCTGTGGGGAAGGAGCGCCCCCTGAAGGAAAACTAAGAAACAGAAGAAACTTCATCACCAACAAGCCGGACGTCCACTCAGAGACCCAATCTGAAAGTCGGCAATTACAAAGACAACACGTGGATAAATCCACAAAAATGGGAAAAAACCAGTGTAAAAAGGCTGAGAACACCTGAAATCAGAGTGCCTCTCCTCCTACGGGGGAACGCAGCTCCTCATCAGCCAGAGAACAAGGCTTGACGGAGGATGAGTGTGATGAACTCACAGAATCAGGCTACAGAAGGTAGATAATAAGAAATTTCTGTGAGCTAAAAGAACATGTTCTAACCCAATGCAAAGAAACTAAGAACCTTGAAAGAAGATTTAACGAAATGTTAACGAGAATGGACAACTTAGAGAAGAATATAAGTGAATTGATGGAGCTGAAAAACACAACACGAGAACTTTGTGAAGCATGCACAAGTTTCAACAGCCGAATTGACCAAGCAGAAGAAAAGATATCAGAGGTCGAAGATCAACTCAATGAAATAAAACGAGAAGGCAAGATGACAGAAAAAAGGGTAGAAAGGAATGAACAAAGTCTCCAAGAAATATGGGACTATGTGAAAAGACCTAATCTACGTTTGATAAGTGTACCTGAATGTGATGAAGAGAACGAATCCAAGCTGGAAAATACTCTTCAGGATATTATCCAG
>PVKP010004819.1:0-94546 GCA_004027715.1 Plecturocebus donacophilus | reverse complement strand
AAAAAAAAAAAAAAAAAGTTTACTATAAACAGCCTGGGGCAGAACCTTAGGAGGTATCCAGAGGAAGGTGTTGTTATCCTGGAAAATGACAGTTCCACGTGTGTTACTGCCCGTGAAGCCCTTCCCATGGGGCAGGCGTGCAGGGCGGGACAGTGATGTGGATTATCCTGACCCTGTGTAGACGTAGACTGTGTTTATGTCTTAGTTTGTCACAAAAAATTCAAAAAGCATAAAAAGGCCAAACACGGTGGCTCATGCCTGTAATCCCAGCACTGTGGGAGGCAGAGATGGAGAGATCATTTGAGCCCGGGAGTTCAAGAACAGCCTGGACAACATGGTGAGACTTCATCTCTACAAAAATATTGCAATTAAATAAATAAGTAAAAAAAATAAAAATAGAAAAAAGATTATCGAATAATGTCATAAAAGATTATCGAATAATGTCATAAAAAATAAAATACTTTCGTATAGCTTTACAAAGTGTTCATGTTTTAAGCTGTTATTACCAAAGAGTCAAAAAGTTTAAAAAATAATAAAACATATAAAGTAAAAAAGTTACAGTAAGCTAAGGTTAATTTACGATTAAAGAAGAAAACATTTTAAGTCAATTCAGTGCAGCCTAAATGTGGAGTGTTTATGAAGTCTACGGTAGCGTACGGTAATGCGCTAGTCATTTACACTCAGTCACTGGGTCACCCAGAGCAACTTCCACTCAGCAAGCTCCATTCATGGCAAATGCCCTATACACATGTGCCATTCTTTACCTTTTTACAGTAGTTTTACTGTGTTTTGCCTATGTTTTCATATGTTTAAATACACAGATACTTACCATTGTGTTATAATTGCCTGCAGTATTTAGTACAATCACATGCTGCACAGGTTTATAGCCTAAGAGCAGCAGGCCGTATCGTATAGTACAGATGTGTACACTAAGCTCTGACATCTCTGTGCATCTTTGTGTCAGTGCACTCCGTTATGTTTGCACAATGAGAACATTGCCAAATAATACACTTCTCAGAATGTATCCCATCATTAAGTGACACATGGTGGTAAAGGAGAGAAGAAACAAAAACAAACCTCAACCCATACCTCACAACATATTAAAAATCAACTTAGGCCAGGCACAGTGGCTCAGGCCTGTAATCCCAGCACTTTGATAGGCTGAGGCAGGTGGATCACCTGAGGTCCAGAGTTCGAGACTAGCCAGACCAACATGGAGAAACCCCGTCTCTACTAAAAATACAAAAAAAAAAAAAAAAATTAGCTGAGTGTGGTGGCATATGCCTGTATTTCCAGCTACTCCGGAGGCTGAGGCAGGAGAATCACTTGAACCCAGGAGGGAGAGGTTGTGGTGAACCGAGATTGTGCCACTGCACTCTAGCCTGGGCAACAAGAGTGAAACTTTGTTTCAAAAAAAAAAAAATCAACTTGAAATGGAATAAAGACCTAAATGTGAGGCCTACAGCTATGCAACTTCTGGAAACAATATTAGAGAAAATGTTCATGACCTTGGGTCAGGTCAAGGTTTCTGATGACACACATCCAACAAAATTTCTGCACTATCGGGAAGCTCCCTCTATGGCCTTGTGCCCTGCCCATCCAGCTTTCTCTTTTGTCTACACACATGAAGGGAGAGAGCTTATTCAAACTGAAAATAGATCTTCTCCTTGTGGCTGGTGTAGTACGGAATAGAGATGGATGGTTTTCAAAAATGGAGGCAGTAGAGACAAAAGATCAAAGCAGAAATGTCCACGAGGAGCTTCCTCCCACCAGAGGTTCCACCCACTAGATAGAGCTAGATTTACTGTGAAATGAACAGAGCTCAAGCTTCAGGGGCTCCACATGCAGGAGACCTTCCAAGCCCCATGCATGGCTCCACAAATGTGTTTGCATAGCCATGATTTTGTAAAAGTAAGATATTTGAACTTTAATCTGTTAAGATGGCTGCCACATCATCACACTTTCCGTTATGTGGGCTGGTGATGAGTGGCTACAGGCACATTTGTTGGATCTGGCTCAAGGTAAGTTGAGCTGAAGGTACATTTCAGTGGGCATTAGTGGGTCATGGTTAGGTGGTTAGCAGTTGCATCTGTGTAATGCTACGTTATTAAGAGTAATACTTTCCCGTCCACCACACTGACACATTTGGTAGAAGAAACAAAACAAGATTTGATGTGCGTGGAGTCATATTCTCATTTATGCAAAAATCTCCCACTATCAGACAAGTAATATTGTAAGTGGAGGATTCAGTCTTCACTAATATCTAATCAAAATGGAAATTCTCTCTTACAGGAATATAACTGACTATGCGGCATAGACTACTATACCTACATCACGTGCTGTTTTCCACTTTGATGAAGACCTCATGAAATAGATTTTACCAGAAAACATGAAGGAGTACAACAAATTGCAGCTACATAACAGATATTAGGCATCACAAATATCAAGAATAAAAAACAGAGAAATGCTTGGCTTTTTAATATCATAGTAAAATTATATATATATATATATTTTCCAGATGCTAGTCTTAAAAATACACTTAAATCTCAGGGGGAAAGCAGATACTGCAGATTTTTTCAGACACTCATTATCAGATTAAGAAAGCTTCCTCCAATTTCTAGTTTCCTGAGAGTTTTAATAATGAGTAGTCATTGAGATTTATCAAATCCGTTTTCTGCATCTATTCAGGTATTTTTTATCTCTTATTGTTTTAATGTGGTATATAACACTGAATGATTTTTAATTGAAAAACCAATTAGAGTTTCTGAAATAAATCTTCCCTTTTGCAAAGATGTTTACATCTATGTCATGAGAAATAATATTTCCAGGTATCTAGATTACAGTAGCTTTCTAAGAAGAGTTAGGTCATGTTAATTCTTTTCTTTTTTTCTTTTTTAAATTTTTTTTATTGCATTTTAGGTTTTGGGGTACATGTGAAGAACATGCAAGATCGTTGCACAGGTACACACATGGCAGTGTGATTTGCTGCCTTTCTCCCCATCACCTATATCTGGCATTTCTCCCCATGCTATCTCTTCCCAACTCCCCATCCTCCGCTGTCCCTCCCCTATTTCCCCCCAACAGATCCCAGTGTGTGATGCTCCCCTCTCTGTGTCCATGTGTTTTCATTGTTTAACAGCCACCTATGAGTGAGAACATGTGGTGTTTGATTTTCTGTTCTTGTGTCAGTTTGCTGAGAATGATGGTTTCCAGGTTCATCCATGTCCCTACAAAGGACACAAGCTCATCATTTTTGATGGCTGCATAATATTCCATGGTGTATATGCGCCACATTTTCCCTGTCCAGTCTATCATTGATGGACATTTGAGTTGGTTCCAGGTGTTTGCTATTGTAAACTGTGCTGCAATGAACATTCGTGTGCATGTGTCCTTATAGTAGAACGATTTATAATCCTTTGGATATATACCCAGTAATGGGATTGCTGGGTCGAATGGAATTTCTATTTCTAGGTCCTTGAGGAATCACCACACTGTCTTCCACAATGGTTGAACTAGTTTACACTCCCACCAACAATGTAGTACCAAAACAGAGATATAGACCAATGGAACAGAACAGAGGCCTCAGAGGCAACACAGCACATCTACAATCATCCGATCTTTGACAAACCTGACAAAAACAAGCAATGGGGAAAGGATTCCCTGTTTAATAAATAGTGTTGGGAGAACTGGCTAGCAGTGTGCAGAAAGCAGAAACTGGACCCCTTCTTGACACCTTACAGTAAAATTAACTCCAGATGGATTAAAGATCTAAACACAAGACCTAACACCATAAAAACCCTAGAAGAAAATCTAGGCAAAACCATTCAGGACACAGGCGTAGGCAAGGACTTCAGGACCAAAACACCAAAAGCATTGGCAACAAAAGCCAAAATAGACAAATGGGATCTAATCAAACTCCACAGCTTCTGCACAGCAAAAGAAACAGTCATTAGAGTGAATCAGCAACCAACAGAATGGGAAAAAACTTTTGCAATCTACCCATCTAACAAAGGGCTAATATCCAGAATCTACAAAGAACTAAAACAGATTTACAAGAAAAAAGCAAACAAACCCATCCAAAAGCGGGTGAAGGATATGAACAGACACTTTACAAAAGAAGACATACATGAGGCCAACAAACATATGAAAAAATGCTCATCATCACTGGTCATTAGAGAAATGCAAATCAAAACCATATTGAGATACCATCTCACAGCAGTTAGAATGGTGATCACTAAAAAATCTGGAGACAACAGATGCTGGAGAGGATGTAGAGAAAGAGGAACACTTTTACATCGTTGGTGGGAGTGTAAATTAGTAAAATGATATTTTTAAATCATTCGAATAAAGAAGTTCTCAAGGAGTATCCAAATATATATATGTTATATCAATATTATAGAATAGGGGTGCCAGGCAGTTAATTGTTATGAATTTTGTGTCAATTTCTTAAAATCTTATGACATTTTTGATATTTGTCAGTTTTTTAAAATGTGTTACCTGTTATGATTCATTTTCATACAGTAAATAATTATTCATATTCATACCTAATTTTTATTTGTAACTTTTGTAGTATATTTCTTAAAGAGGATTTCTAAAATTGTATAATCTTCAGGGCAAATAAAACGTGGAGGCCCTGGCTCTGAATATACATTAGAATGGCCAGGAGAGTCATCATGAAGTGGAGACGCAGACCCAATCCAGCCCTTGGGCAGACTGATGCAATTGGTCTGCCATGGGGTACAGGCATCTAGAGTGGGGGGAGAGAGAGATAAAAAAAAGAGAGAGAGATGATGGATACATAATAGATAGAATGATACATAGAATAATAGATAAATATTTAATAAATAGGATAGATGATAGATATGTAGATAGAGAGATAGAATGATAAATAGATAAGTTTTCTGTGGAATTCTAAAGTGTACTCATAATTTAAAACAACTAATCTGGGTGAAGAAATCATGAATCAGTGGTGGTTTATCACCTCATAAAACATATTTGTATCATACGGAGTTGCCCCACACCAAGAGAAGTGTGAAAATACAGTAAGAACTTGGGGAAATGAGAAGGTAAAGAAGCAGGAGTCCCACTTATAAGACCACAGAACCTTTCTGGACTCTGTATTTCAAGTACTCCTGGCCCAGGGCAGAGCTCAGGGCGTCTGCCAACCTGGTATCATGAAGACTGACTTGCAAATGTCAATTTAACTATACAACTTAAGGAAGATTTCATTGTCTATACATCTTTGTCTTTGCATTCATATTTGTATTCTTCCTCCCCAGAGTGACATCCTCCCCATAATCCCAAGAAGTTTCATGTGAAGAGTCTGGAGAGGACTTTTGAAAGAGACCACACTCTGAAATATCTGGTCATTATTACTGATGTGGTCACTTCTTGTGTCCTGATAATCAACATCAGAGTTGGGATTCGTTGGAGGGACACCCGCAAGACATGGTGATAAGAGACTGTGTTAAGGAAAATTGCCTGTGTTTCAAAGGCAGGAACTTCCCAGTGCCATACCTCCATCAACACCCTCCCCCCCGTCCGGGAATGTAAAGTGCTTTGTCCAACTTTCCCACCTCAGCTAGGCTGAAATTCCAGGTCAGCTCCTTTGTTTAAAGGGCCTGGGAAAAGCTCTGGGAGGACGGGGCTCTAGTTGCGGACCTAGCAGCCAATCCAGCATCAGAGTCGAAGATCAATCACTCCAGAGGAAGTGTGAAAGGACTCCTCTCACTGGACGAGAACATGAATGGGGCAGGAATAACTCCCAAGTTAAAATCCTACTGCCCCTTACCTATCCAGACTTCTTCTCTGGATCTCCTCCCACGGCAACATGGGAGCTGTCTCCCCCTGTCTCCCTGTACAGATATCCCCTTCGGATTCGCCTCCCACTCAGTGGCATCTTTGGCAAGCATGGGGTCGGGGAGGGGGGCTGAGCCCCTGTCATCCCACCACCGGGTTACAGTGACACCCTTTCTGGTGTGTGTTAGACCGTTGTGACTTAGGAGTTATTTGTTACTTCTGTATACACTGGCCTTTGGTGACTGCTGCATTTCCCAAACTCACTTAACCACATAAAGGTCATGTAACTGACCACTGCAGCTACTTATATTTTAACAATTCCTCAGCTATAATATGCAGTAATACATTTTTTTGCTTAGAATGTACAGAAATAAATATAAATAGAGCTATGTTATTTAAAGTCATAAACTAATTGCTTAGAACACAAGGATGATTTGTTTTGAAGAGAGTGAGACACTGATTTTTTTAACTTTGATTACCACTGCTCCAATATCATGTAGAGATAAAGAAAATTCTACTATTAACATAGTTACATCCTTGCCAAATGTGTTTCTTTCCATTCTAACTGCATCAATGCTCTGTAAGGGCATTTAAAAAATCAGCACTATTCCAACCTAATGGAGCACAGATTTGCATACTTAAAATTCCAACAACTCACATACAAACACACTTTTTAAAACCTCACAATAGTACCCATCAAGCTTTTGTCAAGCTTAGCCCTATTTTTATAATAGCGCCTGAAAATAAAAGGTTGTATGACTTATTTTAGCCATGCATTTATAAATGGTTGACATTAAAAGTAGTCTTAAAGTCAATGTATGTATTTTTTCCCTCTAGGTTATTTATCTCCTTTTAAACTCAAATATTCAAAGTATAAATAATATTCAAAATTTATATATTCAGTGAATATGTAAACTTTCTGCAAGACCACTTAATTATCACCCTCATTGACTTGCAGGCACTACTTTATCAGCGCCAAGACTGCTCTCTTTGTGGTGTTAGAGAAGTCACTCAAAGAGCTTTACCTTGTTCAACAATTGCTATTCAGAACCAAATCTTAATGCGCGGTGACGTTAGGCTTTTGAAGATTTGCCTGTCATTGTGACTAGATTATCTCACTTTTCGAATGTGGCTGCCTCTGGATGCCAATCTTCCAAAGTGACTTGAGCCTGAAAGAAAGCAAACAAGTGACTTTCTGTAAGTGTAAATAAGCAGCTTTAGCCTCTCACCTAAGAAAGATCAGCAGCATTCCAATATGCTTCCTATTCATCCTGAGAGCAGCTTGTGGGTGCCTTTCCAAGGTCAAGAACAGCAGGAGCATGGTCCCTTACTCTGAAGGGCATTCACTGAAAGAGGGATTTTAAACCTACAGCTTTCCATTTGCTTAAAAGTGCAGTTGTTCTCATTTGAAATTTAAAGGATGAAAGGAAAGACTGAAGGGAGACACTGAATTCAGTGTGTGCTCCTTGCTTTGGTCCTGAGAAATGGAATTAGAGAGATGAGGGGATCAGGATTAAAAACATAGACAGCTGAGTAGTTGTAAACTTAGAGATGATGGTTTTCTTTTTCTACTTTTCTATTTTTCTTAAATTTTTAAGAATGAGAATGTTTTACTTCCGTGGTTAAGACAAAAGCAAAGGAAAAAAAAACCCCACACTTATTTAGGATGTTTCAACCATAATCATAGAAAATCTCAAGCAATTTTGGCTCAGCCATAGGAACAAGAATTGTTTCCCTCACAGGGAGTCTAGAGGTGGTTGTTTGGCAGGAATTTTAGCCTTTCTGTGATGTCGTGTGTCTTTCTTTTTTCCTCTGGGATGCCTATTCCCCTTTTTTCTTGCTGTCTCTACAGTCTCCATTACTCTCTGCTACCTGTAACTGGTATTGGACACCTGGACAGCTGCATCCCAGCCCTGGGCCTCGAGAACTCAACGTACGTCCTGGAATGGCTAGAGATAGGACCCCACCACTCAACCCCCCATATGAGAAGGAAAAGGCCTCTTGCCTCCTCTGCTTTCAGCAGACACTGTGGGCCCCCAATTCCCATGTGCACCCCAAAGGTCTAAGCCACTAGCCCTCTCTCCACCTCTTGTAGGGTATACCTTTCTTTTCTTTTTTTTGAGTCAGAATCTCACTCTGTCACCCAGACCAGTGCACGGTGCAGCGATCTCAGCTTTTGTGTTATACAAAGCTCTTTATATCATGATTACTGCTGAAAGATTCTCTAACAAGAACACTTAATGTGTCTGCATCCCATTCCGAAGGCTTCGAGAAGAAGGACAGGAATCGGATTTTGTTGAAAAGGTTATTCTAATGTACAGCTGGATTTGTGACCCACTTATAACCCTTCAAAACCACTAATCTGTTCCCCATAATTTTGTCATTTCTGGAATGTCACATAAGTAAAATCATACAATATGTAATTCTATGGGATTGGCTTTTTTTTTTCCCCACTCAGCGTAATTCTTCCAGGTTTTTTTTGCATTTACCAATAGTATATTCTCTGTTATTGCCAAGCAGTATTCCTGTATATGAATGTATCATAGTTTGTACAGCCATTAACTCACCGAAGTACATTTGAGTTGTGTCTGCTCATTGCAACCTCTACCTCTCGGGTTCAAGCAATTCTCCCTGCCTTATCCTCCTGGGCAGCTGGGACTACAGGTGCGTCCCACCACGCTCAGCTAATTTTTGTATTTTAGTAGCGATGGGGTCTCACCACGTTGGCTGGGTTGGTCTCGAAACCCCAACCTCAAGCAATCCACCCACGTCAGCCAATTTTTGTATTTTAGTAGCGATGGGGTCTCACCACGTTGGCTGGGTTGGTCTCGAAACCCCAACCTCAAGCAATCCACCCACGTCAGCCTCCCAAAATGCAGGGATTACAGGCATGAGCCACCATGCCCGGCCAGGGTAGACCTTCTTAAGCCAGATTCCCATGACAGCCATAGGGTGGGAGAAAACAGAACCTTTACACCCAGACCCCACAGCGAAATCTGTGCCTGTGTAGACATGGGGAACTGAGATGCCAGGGGTGTCAGGCCTTTGGGTCTGTTCATCACCATGACTCCAAAAAACAGTGTGAGGTCTGCTGGCCAGAACGGTGTGCTTCAAGCAGAAAGGGGGAAAACAAAGTGTGTGTGTGTATGTTACTCTTCTAGGAGACAGGAAGGACAAATCACACAGGATGCCCTAACACATCAGTGGGTGGAGATTATACATGTTTCCCTCCTCATGTAAGATACAGATGGAAACAACACCTTGGACAAGGTAGAAGGACTGATGAAAGGACACCTGATGCCAGGTTTGGGATCAAAAGAGGATGGGATGGAAAAGAAAATGAAAACAACATCTAGTCAACATTACCCAGTAAACTCAGTGGAACCCAGCTTCCCTGTAGAGTGTAAATGGATCGCTAGGTGCTGTTTGCATAACTGCGATGTTATTTTTAGGGACCCTGTTGTATGGCAAACACGAGTCAAAAATATTCTCAACACAGAGAGATGCTGAGGAGGAGAGGCTGCAGAACTAAGAAAAAGTTAATTCTTAGTTTTTGTAAAGGAGCAAGTATGTATTCACATCTCCTATCTCACTCCTGAGGCTCTCCCTGAGGGCAATTGTAATGGAATCAAATTCGGCAACATTCTAAGGTTTATAAAGAATTGTCTCTCTCTCTTTCTCTCTCTCTCTCTCTCTTTCTCTCTCTCTCTCTCTCTCTCTCTCTCTCTCTCTCTCTCTCTCTCTCCTTCTCCCCCTATAATGTATATCTTTGAAATTTTAAATTTGTGTTAAGTTCAATAGTGAATTATCTCTCTTCACTGGACTGACCTGGAGAAGAAAGTAGTCTAATGCAAAAAATAACAGGGCTAGAGTTGTAGGATGGGAAGCAGGGAAGCAAATAACAATTTCCTTGGCTCAGAGGAAGCCTGGGGTGCCTCTTTTTCAGCCTTCCTCTCTGAACATCCATGCTGCCTCCTTTTTTTCATTTTAAAAAAGATTTTTCAAAAAGGCTAAACCTCAAGTACTGAGAAAATTATGGGAAATCGCTCTCTGATCATGGGAAAGGAGAATTGATTGTGTTTCTTACGCAACTTTCAAAAGCTGCTGTTATCATAACCTTGGCATTTTGTTTGCTTGTTCAATGATTGTTTTGGAAGAGTTGACTTCAGGTGCCTTGACGTTTTATTTGCTTGTTCAATTACTGTTTTGGAAAAGAGTTTACTTTAGGTGAGAGGCTGAGAGGGCGGGGGAGAGGAAAAGGAGGAGATCTAAGAATATGGTTGAAAAGCACTACAGTGTTCTTTACCGCTGCCCACAGCAACCCACGGGCTCTGGGGTGCTATCCTCAGAAACATGCAGCCATTGATACCGCCTTATTTGTGCTAAGGGGAAAAGTACATTATTCTGAAGAGAGAGACAGCCATGTTTCCTGATATAAAAGAGTATTTTGTATTGTACAGTGTAAAGAACTGTACACAACTAAACACACTTGCTGACACATCCAGTTTCAGAGAAATAACCTTTCTCCCTTAGCAAGTCATCTCATTGGGAATTGAGAAACACACAGCCACTCCACTTTAAAACCTCAGAGTCAAAACACAAGATTGATCAACCTAGTTTAGACTTTATCATACCCATAAATAAGTCTAAATAATAATAATCTCATTTGGAGTCTTTAAAAAGATTCCACAAACTTATATTTGTTTTTGTTTTATTTCTGTTTCTCACTGAAGCCCCTGTTTTCTTCCATTGGTTTATGATTAAAATCCCAGACTGAGGCCAGAAGGGAAAATGTAGTTACTGAGTGTACTGATCTGAAGACTAGCAAAGGATTTTCTCCCTGGGGGTGAGGGTTGAGGACAGGCAGTGGAAAGAGTGCTAGAGGAGAGGAGAACAGAAAGGTGAATAGATTATGAGCCTAGAGAGATTCTGCTACAGGATCCAAAATATGTTTCCTCTTGCTTAATTACCAGATCAGCAAGATTCTGGTAGGGAAGGTCCCTCCATCCCAAGTGTTGGGTGAATGCGGCTGGAAAATCCACCTCTACTGATGAAGCCCATCCATTGGAATTCACCCAGTTACTCAATAAAGGACATGAGATAATGCTTGTTAACTCCAACCTAATGTTTTCGTATTTTTGGCCAGAAATCCAGTAAATTACTTGCCACTTATATAATTCTTGATGGTAGTAGACATCCATTAAACATCTACTGAATGAATCATTGACCAACATATAAGACTTCTACTCTTTTCCTTTTCTAGTAAGCTCGATCAACATAACTGGAAAATACACATGTACATGAATATGTTCTAGGTCAATTTTGCAAAAGGCACTTAACAAACCCCATACACTGAATGACCAGATTGATTTAAAAGCAATTTTTTGATTGACTAATTGATCTCATTTGCTTATTGTTGCTTTTTTTTAACTGTTTGATTTTTATAACATCATTTTAAGTAATGATGTTTGGCTCTGTCTTTAGTCTCCCCAAGAGTAATCATATTCTAGATTATGATAATTCTATCAAATATATTATAATTATCAATCTTCACTTATCTATACATGCTATAAGACATATAATTATATCTTTTAATAGCATCAACTTTCACTTTAATGCCATCATCTATGACTTGAGGTAAAGGCTAACTCATCTTTCATATGTTAAAGAAACACAGAAGAAGAATCTAACCATTGAATAAGAAAACTTAACAAAAGCAATTTGCAACAATATGGATGAATCTCAAGACCATTAGGCCAAGTGAAATAAGCCAGGCATAGAAAGAAAAATATCATATGATTCTATTTACATGAAGTATCTAAAATCGTAAAATTTGTAAAAACAAACAATGGAATAGTGATTACTAGCTGGGGGGAAGGAGACATAGGGCACAAAGGTTACTTGCTTTTGTTAAGTTTTCAGATTCAATATATTGGTTATTCCATATATTGATTATTCAATATATTGACCTGCCTATCTTTAACAGTCTTGGGTATTTTAGCAGCTAGTCAACTCAATACGAGTTTTAAGAGATAGCACACTTTAGAAACCCATGTTTCTAACAGATATGTAAAAAATGCTATAGGTAATTAATCACCAGGAAAATGCAAATCAAAACCACAATGCAGTATCACCTCAAATCTGTCAGAATGGCTGTTATAAAAAAAAAAATCCGAAAGACAACAGGTGTTGACAAAGTTGTGGAAAATTTGGGACTCTTGCACACTGTTATGGGACTGCAAAATGGTGCAGCCACTATGGAAAGCAATATGGATATTCCTTAGAAAATAAATACTACCATATGATACAGTAATTCCACATCTGGATACTTATCCAGAAGAATTGAAATCAGAATCTCAAAGATACTTGACACTCCCTTGGTCATTGTAGCACTATAGTAGCCAAGATGTGAAAACAATCTGTGTCTATTGATAAGTGAATGGATAAAGAAATTGTGGTATATATATAAATGCATTTAGTGGAATACTATTCAGCCTCTAAAAATAAGAAAATTCTGTAATTTGCAACAGTATGGATGAATCTCAAGAACATTAAGCTCAGTGAAATAAGTCAGGCATGGAAAGAAAAATATTTCATGATTCTATTTACATGAAGTATCTAAAACAGTATAATTTGTAAAAACAAACAATGGAATAGTGATTACCACCTGGGGCGCTGAGGAAATGAGGCACAAAGGGGCATAAGGTTTTAGGCAAACAGATAAGGCACATTGATTCAGGTTAAGGGTTAACTTCCTCATATTTCATCACCCACAGGATCATGGAAAGGGGTATAAAGGAACAGAGATAAGATAAATTCCCTCCCCAAAGTCTTCTCCTGAACTTAGGCACAATGTACAACCATTCACAACTGTTTCTTAATATTTTCAATCATGGAGTTACATAACAGCTGATTCTTGTTTTGTTTGCCTGGTTGGTTGGTTGATATTTTCTATTTATAATTGAAAATGAAGTAATCACGAGTTTGGTTCATCTGGAAGAGAACAGAAAATGACCAAAGCATGTTGTCACCAGGTAGCAATCAATGCCTTGAACACATGCCTTGAACAACCACATGTAAGTCCTCACTGTTGGTATTTATGTTATTAATACTAATGGTAACATCAATAATTATAGGCATATCTTAGTGTTTTGTTAGAGATTCTTTATGCAGATTTTCTCATTTAATCTCCAAAAGTCTCGGGTTCTTTTTATAGCTAAACACACAACTACCATATGATCTAGCCATTGTATATTTGGACCTTTATCCCAGAGAAACAAAGATTGATATTCAGCAACAACTAGTACACAACGCTTATAGAAGCTTTATTCATAATAGCCAAACTGTGGAAACAACTCAAATGTCCTTCAATGAAGTAATGGCTATAAAGCTATGATGCATTCCTATGTAGGAATCCTGCTGGTCAATAAAAAAGAATGTACTATTGGTAAATTTGAAAAACTCGAAAGAATTGTGCTGAGAGAGAGAGAAAAAAAGCCAATCCCATAGTTACATACTGTACGATTTTACTTATGTGACATTCCAGAAATAACAAAATTACAGAGAACAGATTAGTGGTTTTGAGGGGTTATAAATGGATCACAAACCCAGCTATACATTAGAATAATCTTTTTAAAAATATCCCGTTCCTGTTCTTCTTCCTGAAGCCTAGGGAACATGATGCAGACGATAAGTATTCAAGATTAAGCATCTTATTGTATTAATCATGATATAAGGAGGCTTGCATAGCACAACCCTGAGGATGAACTTTACCCAGAGAAACAAATACAGTTTCAGAGAGTGCTTCAAATTAATCATAAGAGTGAAATTAATATACTAATGTTTGAGAAGTAAAACTGTGACCGAAGAGTTGAGAGTGATTAGGAGACAGGATTGACTTGAAACAAGGTTACTTAGGAGTCTACTGCACTGGTCCAGGTAATGATCCAGGGGACCTGAGCTATAGCAGTGATGATGGAAGAAGATAAAAGGCATTTACGTTTAAACACTATTAGCATGTTTAACAGAACTTGTGATCACTCTAATTCAAAGTTTACCGTATTACATTTACTAGGACTATAGAAGGGCTGTGGAAGAAATATTTTGGGGGTGCAAAATGAGAAGGCTGGTTTTAGGGTTGGCTAGAGATGAGGGATGACATTAAGAACTCACCTTAGGTGACTTGAGATGGTAGCATCTTTGACTAAGAGAAAAGGCATGATGATAAGACCAAGGAGGGACACATTTTAGAAGACAATGAGATCCTTTTGGTGCCTGTGGAAATACAAGTGGAGTTACCTGGTTGGTAGGTGTTGATGTGAGTCTGAGTCAATGGTAAGAGTCCTGAGGGTAAAGATTTGGCAGTTAACAGCTTACAGCCAGTAGTTCAAGCCATGAGAGCAAGTACAAACACACGGAGAGTAGTCCATTGGGAAAACAATGAGCTGAAGAAAGAAAACCAAAATATTAGGAAGCGTCATAACAGATATAGCAGATTCACGGAGTACACCCAGCAAGGGGTCGAATAGTCATCAACCCAGAAGAAAGTCCGAGAGGTTGAGAAAACTCAGCATCTTGAGAAGCATTAGTTATTGCAACATAATTTTTTAAATTTGAAACTTCAAGTTAAATTTATGACCTTAAAGATATGTGTAATTTCCCCAGATCAGAATCTAAAAATAACCCAAGAATAGAATAAGCCACTTGCCAGCCATCACTACCAATATTGTCCAGATTTTGACTTGAAGCACCAACTTCATACTAAAGGAATCCAGGGAGCATGCAGGAGTTGGCTGTTGATTCTGAATCCTAAGGCAACAAACAACAACAAAGTACATCAGAAGAGGTTATGATTTTCTAATGTTGCCAGAAAGCGAGCAAGGATGCTTAAAAAAATAACAATTTTTAAAAACTCAGCATGACATTAAAAAGGCAGAAAACAGTCTAACACTTAGTTAAAATTATTTAATCGGGTGTATTTTAATCATCTTGAGTACCAAAAACAGCAACAACAAAAAATAATAATGATAATTATGGATAATTGCAGTAAGTTATTTGTGAAAAACACTGAGTTAGTGCTATTACTGACATTAGTTATTATAATATGCAATATTATAATTACCAGTATGAAATGCAACATGAAAGACTATAATAGGATATGCATTTAATTAATTTTAATATGTAGGGGATATTTATAACACATAGATATTTCATATTCTATTAAAACCTAGTGATTTTTTATTAATCATAATCATTAATGACAATTTAAATTATGTTTATGTGTGTATTTATAGTAACAAATATTAGTAAAATAAAAAAATGAAGAGTCTGTTGTATTGATATTTTAGAATATATTAAGAAGAAAGTATAGCAGTAAGATGTTTTATAATAACTGAATCATTCTTTTTGTCACATCTGGTATTTTAACATTAAAAAGAGCCAGCCATACTAAATTTTAAAATCTGCTACTTAAATCAAGAAACTTTAACAAATCTAGTAGCAGATGATCAAAGCTTAAAAATTATTTTTTAAGTTGCTATTATTAGGATTAACAATTGCAGGGGTCATCTTTATGAAGCACCTCAGATGCTAAAAATTATTGAACTAGTAGAAAACAATTAGAAAGACTAGAACACAACAAATATGCAGGCTCAAACCACAGGTCTTGATAGGCAGGCAAGATGGGAAAATAATGCAGAACAGAAAGAAGGACTAAATACATTTGGTGATTCCAATTATGGGGAGGCATCCAGGATGGGAGAGTTCATTATCAAATCACCTCTGGCTACTTGAATCTGTGTGACTTGAATCTAGATGGCTGGATCCCTGGCAAGCATGGACTCAGATTGCAGCTTGACATAAAGATGCTGGAAAAACCTCAAGGAGTCTCTCTGGTTGATGAGAAGAACCTCTGTGATATTTGCAGTTCCAGATTCTTTCTTGTTGGAACATTCTTGGTCAACAAGCTATCACGCCCCACTGAGGAAAGACCTTGATCACTATGGGACAAAAACTCCCCACTTGCTTGGGCAATTGGCCCTGATGGCTGGAGACAGTAATGCTATTTCCTCAGTGGGCGTTTCATACTAGGAAGGGTTAGCAATAAGAATCAAGATATTGAAGTGAACCGAGCCCCTACTTATATTTTAGTGTTAAGCTATAGATAGACTTGTAATATACTTTGTATTTGAAATATTTGAAACATTTAATTTTGGCACACTGGGGTAACAGATTAGCCTTGTGGTCTACATTAAAGCATGCAACATAGAAAACAATATTAGACTTGTTATTCTAAGTTGAAAGACTTAAGAAGGCATTTAACTTTAAACAATATTAGTATGTTGAACAGAACCTGAGATCTCTCTATTTCAAAGTTTAATGTATTACATTTACTAGGATTATTCAAGTACTTACATAGTTTTTGAAATGTAGCATCTTAACAGCTTTGAAATAAAGCATTAAATTTATAATGCAGTTAGAAATATTTGAAAAAGTTTAATTTAGCTTAAATTGTAAAATGTATTAGCTTTATAAATACAGTTTTGAGATTTGTAAGTTGAACTTAAACGTCTGGGAAAAATGGATCTTGAATGTTTCATTGTAATAAATTAAAATATTAGTTAAAAATAAGTCGGTAAATTGAGTGTTTATCTCTACCAAAGCCACATTTCAGGCAATGGAAATTTATCTTAACTCAGTGGACTGAGAAGTTACTTGAATTTAATGGACACAGACTATTCTTGTGATGTGTGTTTATGAATGGGAGCAGGAGGATAGAGCTCTATCGGTTAAAACTCACAGTGGCAATGAACTAAGGAAGCCAACGGCACCCTAGGGAGCTCTGCAAAGCATAGTGCTGAATGAAGAAAACCAAGAAACGCAAACTCTGTAGTGCAATAGGATGTGAATTTAAGATGCATGTGTATGCAAACCATTACCATATATTTTTCAAAGATGTTACCCAAGGACATGAATCAATCAATTAGATGGGGTCAGGGAGGCAGTACAGGAGAATTTAGTGGAGACAGGAGATTAGGATAGAGATGGGAAAATTTAAGAGACAGCCATGCTCGAACCAGTATTTATGTGCCATTGACTGGGGATTAGGCAGAATTCTTTGTCAAGTTTTAGAAAAGAAAACTCAAGAACATAAAACTCTCATCAGCATACACTTCGCTTCTGATTTCATTTATAGGAAGACTGTAGACTAAGTTTGTGTGTTGGAGGTGTGAAAATATTTGGCATCGAAGTCACTGAGAATCATCCAGCTCAGAGGAGAACTACTTTTCTGGCTAACTGTGTTTCTAAACATAACGTCCTTCTTGTGCCTCTGCCATTATTAGTATCTGATAATTATAAGAAACGTTTGCACTTCCAGATGTGTGACTGAAGATTAGATTCGGTTTACAAAATGTTGCTGCTTTTACCCATTGGTGAAACTAACTTTGGAAGAAAGGATCAGCTCTCTGCACATGAAATTCAGCCCTTAATTTTTAGGCCTCATTTCTCCTGTTTGTCAAAGTGCAAAACAATGTTAGGGCTCAATAACCCTGAATTCCTGCTGAGAGGTCTTTTATTTTAATGTTCTGACACTTGCAACTTTTCTCCAGGGTGAGCTGCAGCTGAGGAAACAGAGGTCAGACCTCCCTGGCCTTTGGAATAGGCAATGTTGATAGACTGAGGGAACATTTCTGCCATTTCCCTGAATGATGGTGCTCAGCAGGGACACGAGCATAGTAACTCCTGGCTGAGAAAGCAGAACTCACAAGCTCAAGTCTGTTAGTCTAGGTACTGGCAAAGATCATACAAGGTACTCACCAACCCCTTTAATTTTCCTTCTAAGGCTCTACCTGAGACTTCTTTTCCCATCCTCTCTTGAATTTGGGTTGGGGTCATGTGACTCATTATGAACCAATAAAAATGATGTGAATCTCGAGTCATGTGACTGAGTTCTGACCAATGAAAATGGTGTGAGTAAGGGGTCATGTGACTGAGTTTGGCCAATGGAAATAATTTTAATTTGGGGGTCATATGACTGAGTTCTGACCAATAAAAGTTATTATTCCAACTATAAATCTAATAAAGGGAATTCCATGATGTCTTTTTTCACTGTGGAATGACCTCAGTCTTGAACTTAAATGTAGAAAGAATCTAGGTCTCTTAAAAAGGTGCAGAGCAGAGCCTCTCCACCACTGAATTCAATTTGTATTGAGATTTGAAGAAGAAATACATCTGTGTTGTGGAAAACAGCTGCCACTGAAATTTGGGGGTTGTCTGTATAGTCATTGGGAAACCTTTATTACTAAAGAGTGAATGATACAGAGAGAGAAAGTCAGGTAAACCCTGGACTGGACAAAATACACCAGGTAAGAGCATCGCCATGTGAGACATTCACCCCCTCACTGTGGGGATCTCGATTCTCAGAGTAAAATGGATATTTTTGCAAAATATGTGGGAAGGAAGATACAAAAATAATAATGGCAGAAAATAATAAGCAAGTGTTACTGCTTTCTACACTGAGTTGTAGGAAGATCAGTAAAGGCAATTTGAGATATATAAAGTGTGCTTTTTTATGAAACCTTGATGGTCTGCTTTAATGTTTTCATATTATCTGAAGCTCTAGGGGAAATGTTATTGTGAAATTGTAATTTCTCCAATGCTGAGTTGCTTTACAGCAAGCGCACTGCCTGAATTTAAATCCTGGCTTTGTCACTGTCTGGTCTTATGCAGAGTATTTTACCTCCCTTTCTCAGCTTCCACCTCTACTAAACGGGGATAATAAAGAAAATATTACCTCATAGATATTTAGAAAGGGCTGAGTAAAAATTTTAGTATATTTGCAATAATGCCAGACATACGGTGATTCTCAGAAAATATGAACAATTATGTAAGAAGATTGGGAAATGACATGCTACATGATTTAATTTGGTTTTAATTGAATTTTCTTTTCTTTTCTTTCTTTCTTTTTTTCCTTTTTTTGAGAAAGAGTCTTGCTCTGTTGCCCAGGCTGGAGTCCAGTGGCGCTATCTCAGCTCACTGCAACCTCCACCTCCCTGGTTCAAATGATTCTCCTGCCCCAGTGCTCCCTGGTAGCTGGGATTACAGGTGTGTGCCACCATGCTTGGGTAATTTTTGTATTTTTAGTAGAATGGGGCTTCACCATGTTGGCCAGGCTGGTCTTGAACTCCTAACGTCAGGTGATCCACCTACTGCAGCCTCCCAAATTGCTGGGATTGAGGCATGAGCCACTGCACCCAGCCTTACCTGAATTTTCAAAGAAAGCAATTTCAAATTCCAATTTTGCTCTATTATGTTTTTGTAAAAGCATGTGGGCACACAGTATCTACTAAGCATGTAGCCATTTGCCTGGATTTCACCATTGTCTCATTGAGTATTTGTTGTATCCTAGATGCTTACCCATGTATTTACTTATTTTTTTCTCATTGAGACACCTGGTCACCTATCTTTTACAAGTGAAGGCTAAGGCTTAAGTGGTGAAAGAAGCCCCAGAAAGACACACCACTATTGAACTCAGACCCTGCGAACTGTACACCCTGCCTGGGAGTTACTGTGCTTTCTGGCCAGGGGCTGTGCACATTGGCCTCCCGTAGACCTTGTTATCAAGGCGGTATTCAATTGTACTTTTAAGAATGCAATGAATTCATAATTTTGAAGTTGAATATTTCTCTCCATATCATGCCAAGTCCTAAACTGAGATGTAAACATACTTTGATTGATTGATTAATTGATTTAGACAGAGTCTTGCTCTATTGCCAGTCTGAAGTGCAGTGGCATGATTTTGGCTCACTGCAATCTCTGCCTCCCAGGTTCAAGTGATTCTTCTGCCTCAGTCTCTAGAGTAGCTGGGACTACAGGCACAGGCCACCATGACAAGCTAATTTTTGTATTTTTAGTAGAGACAGGGTTTCACCATGTTGACCTTGTGATCTGCCCGCCTTGGCCTCCCAAAGTGCTGGGATTACAGGCGTGAGCCACCGTGCCTGGCCCCGTACTTTCTTTTAAGTATCAGTGGTAGTTTTTAATCCTTGCCAGAGGACATATAACACCATCTTACAAGCTGGTGACTGTATCTTGAAGGCCCTATATGAAATGATAGTGGCATAGGGGCAGCTCAAGGAGAGGATGGGAATCCAAGTGTGACTGTACAGATAGATGAGCCCCTGCAGACCACGCTGCTCAGCACAGGCAGCAAGAGAGCCCACAGTCTACTGTGAGCCCAGTGAGGAGGCGATCGACTGTTTCCCACAGATATCTATATCTGGCATCTGCAGAACACCCACTACATAGCAGTTACCATTCTAATTCTTTACTTGCCTTGAGATACTTAATCTTCACTTCATCCCCAAGAAGTAAGTACCACTGTTACCTTCGTTTTTACAGATGAGGAGACAGATTAGGTGCCCTGAGCAAAGTCATACAGGTATCAGGTGCTGGAGCCATGTCAGCTCTGGAGTTCATTCTGTACATCAGTATGCTACCATGACTCTTTGAGCATTTGTATGTACTAATTCATATAATCCTAGCAAGAATCCTGTGATATGTTATAATTGCTATTTAAAGAAGAGGAAACTGAGGGGTAACATTTCCAGAAGCAAAGCATTTTAGGCAATCTTGACATTATCAACCATAGTAATAGTAATCATTGTAATCAATATCCACCGAGCATTTTATTTTATTTATCATACTTTAAGTTCTGGGGTACATGTGCAGATTGTGCAGGTTTGTTACATAGCTATACATGTGCCATGGTGGTTTGCTGCATCCATCGCTTTTACACTGCTGGTGGGAGTGTAAATTAATTCAACCATTGTGGAAGACAGCGTGACCATTCCTCAAGGATCGAGAAATAGAAATACCACTGAGCATTTTCTATGAGCCAGGCACTTACTAGATTCCCACAAGGACTTTATAATGTAAATCTTCTTAATATCCCTTTTCTACAAATGAGGCAACTGAGGCACAAAGAGCTTAAGTAGCTGCCCTAGATTAGTAAGTAGAAAATGGATACTTGACCCCATCTAAATTTCCACTCATAACACAGATGCACACATATACTTGCGTGCACACACATACAAAAACACACTTTTACATACAATTATATTCTTAACTTCTATTCAGTGTGTTTGGTGTTACACATAAAAATCATAAGTACTCTCAAGTGTAGAAGCTCAGGATCTCCCTACCTATTGATGCCAGATTCAGGGGACTTAAATTGCTCCTGGAGCTGCTTTGTCATCTTCACTTCAAGGTAAACCCTAAGCTATCCATAGAGACAACTGTAGGACACTGAGCAGTTGTGGAAGACGGATTTGCTGTTTGCTTTCTTAAGGAAATAAACTCTCCACCCCCAACGTTAGCAAGAGATGCAGAGTGTGGTGAGCTTTTAACACTGCGCCTGGGGGGTGAAATCTCAACCCAGAGGTGTGTGTAGATTCTGCCCCACTGTTTGCACCTGTGGTAGAAGCTGAGAAAGAAAAGACCAGGATCCCTACAAGTGGCACGAGATTTCAAAATACCTGCTGTCTTCCCTTGGCACTCATAAAGCTGCCTTCTTCTGCTGTCATTTAAAGGAAAAAAACCTACAGAAATGAATGATTCCAGAGAAAATGTGAGCCGGGAGAAATATGGCGAGGCCCATCTGCCCTAGCAGAGAATTTGATTTGTGCATGAGTTAATTGGTTAGAAAAAATATCTTTTAACTGAGGAAATTCCCAGGCCTTAGATCCCCCTGCAATTCAGCCTCCAAACCCAATTCTTTATAAAAAGAGCAATGTGTTTGTGAAATAAATCATATTTGGGGGAGCAGATGAGTCATAACATGATAACTACAGCAATAATTATAAATGGAATTCCTATTTCCCCTCCTTCATTTAATTGTGAGAACAGGACTACTACATTTTTTAAAAAGGATGCAATCATTTAAAAACATAAAAGAAAGTTTGAACCACTCCGTAACCATGTTTTCAGAGTAGAGTTTACTTCTACAAGTGACCTAAATATTTTTTTTGAAATATTTTGTTCAGCAAAAATTTTAGAACACCTAGTAGCGTTAAAACTCTGAGTGTATTTAGTAAGACCGGCAGCAAGCAGAGCAGCTAGATTTATTCAACTCACTGAATACACGTGATATTAAGTGCTGTTCACAGAATACATCTTGGGATCAAAATAAAGCCTTTCTTTTAAACCTAACTGATCTAATGGAATTCATGTTATAAATTAAAGATTAGTGTATGTATTAGTTTCAACTCAAAATACAAGATGACAGCAATTGGATTAACTTGACAGATGTATAGGGAAATTGTATTAGGTTCACCCAGGTAACAGAAACGAAGTTGGTTTAAGAAAAGTGATGCTATTTTAGGCAACAGGGTTTCAAAAACACATTGAGCTAATAGAATATTTTCAAGAAGGAAATGTGTAGACAGCATTCAAAACAGGACTGCAGAGAGAAGCACACTCTTCACCTGCTGTTGCCCCTACGTACTTGGACTGAGAATTACAAAAGCTTCAAGAGTTTGTAATTATCAGTAACTGGAAATTTCATACATTCTGTTTCCTTTGGATGCTCAAACTGAAATGCAGCCAGGTGCAGTGGCTCACACCTGTATTCCCAGCACTTTGGGAGGCCAAGGAGGGCAGATCACAAGGTCATGAGATGGAGACGATCCCGGCCAACATGATGAAACCCTGTCTCTACTAAATACAAAAATTAGCTGAGTGTGGTGGTGTGCACCTGTAATTCCAATAACTTGGGAGGCTGAGGCTGGAGAATCGCTTGAACCTGGGAGGCAGGGATTGCAGTGAGCTGAGATCACGCCATTGCACTCCAGCCTGGAGTGCACACTTTTCTCTGAAACTATTAGATAGAGTGTGACATCGTCTCAAAACAAAAAAAAAAAAACAACAACGACAAAAAACTGAAATGCAAGGCGGGTCCAGTCAGTGTGTGTCTCTCTCTCTTCTTCAGCTGAATATAAAGCCCACCATGTGCTGAGTCTCTCAAGTAGAGAGCATTTGCCATCTATGGGGAAGGTGGAGGATATTAATACCTGTCCTGGTCGATTTTCATGTTGGAATCTGGACTCAAATTTTAAGCCTTCAAGAGAGTCTGGAAATCTAAATTTTTATGTAAAATCTTCCATTTCTAAGTCTTAGTAATGAATTTAAAAACATTTTAGCCTGCAAACTATGGGTACTGTCTACATCATCTTATGACAGAAATATTTTTCTTAGGAGTTGAAAAAGAGAGACTGTTCTTGCAGTTTTATGAGGAGGTAGAGGACGAGGAGTACCATAATTTTGCCCATTTTCTGGGGTTTGACACAGATGACTCACATTAACTGTGCTATTTTTGCCCCCACGTTATCTTTGAATTCTTGTCTATGGGCAGAAAAAAGTTCTTGGTTGCTTTTCTTATTGCCTGAGGCTACCCTAACTTTTGATTTTTGCCTTATATTTCTGTAAAGTGTGACTTTGGGCTGGCTGCCTACTTTCTGCGTCTCCTTGAATTTATCTGGGAAATAGAACATATATTTGCCCTGGGTGGATATTTCTGACATTAGCCTGTGTGGGAATACAGTAGATACTTGCTCACATCATCCAAGACAACTAGACTCCATTCAGCTTTGGAAAGCTGCATATATTAAGGTTCCTTAAACACCTCCAGTGCTGGATTTGTAGAATGTACTGTCCCTTGTTTGGTGATAATGTCTGTCTGTTCAGCCCACATCGTTAATGCTGGGATTAGGCCATTTGGTATGATAAAGGCAACCATGGCCAGACAATTATGCAGCTGTGGTTTCTAGCTATGGCTTTGACATACAACCAATTATATTCCTGGTGACCTTGACCACATCCCTTCCCCTCTCCAGTTCAGTTATATGTAAAATCACAAACTAAAACACCAACCAATTATAAAATCACAAGTCTGGACCAATTTCATCAGCCACAAATCATCTTCCTAATATTCTAGCATATTTCAGTATCACTTGAATTGTTATCTAATATTTATATTGAAAGTAGATTGGCTGGGTATGGTGGCTCTCAATGGTAACCCCAGCACTTTGGGAGGCTGAGGTGGGCAGATCGCCTTAGGTCGGGAGTTCAAGACCAGCCTGATCAACATGGATCTACTAAAAATACAAAATAAAAATAAAAAAATTAGCCAGGTGTTGTGGTGCATGCCTATAATCCCAGCTACTCAGGAGGCTGAGACAGGAGAATCTCTTGAACCTGGGAGGTGGAGGTTGCAGTGAGCCGAGATCATGCTATTGCACTCCAGCCTGAGCAACAAGAGTAAAACTCCAAAGAAAGGAAGGAAGGAAGGAAGGAAGGAAGGAAGGAAGGAAGGAAGGAAGGAAGGAAGGAAGGAAAGAAGGAAAGAAGGAAGGAAAGAAGGAAGGAAGGAAGGAAGGAAGGAAGGAAGGGGAAAGAAGGGAGGAAAGAAAGAGAGAGGAAAAAAACAAAGTGGACTGACTGGGTGCAGTGGCTCATGCCTGTAATCCTAGCACTTTGGGAGGCCTAGGTGGGAGGATCACTTGAGCTGAGGCGTTTGAGACCAGCCTGGGCAATACAGGGAGTCCCTGTGACTACAAAAAATAAATAATTAGCTGTGCATGGTGGTACGTGCCTGTAGCCTCAGCTACTTTGGGCACTTAAGTGGAAGGATGGCTTGAGCCAGATGTTGAAGCTGCAGCAAGCAGTGTTTGTGCTACCGCACTCCAGCCTGGGTGACACAATGAGACCCTGTCTCAAAAAAGAAAGTGGATCATTCTGAAAACTTAAATATTTCTTTTAAAAGGAACATTTCTGTCATGGTCGTTCATACATAAGTGACATAAGTCAACATAAATTGAAGTTGTGCTATTTAGGTTTCAACAGGACCCCACATGGGTGGATTTACAGATAAAACAGGTTTGGATGGCATATAGGGAACACTTCCATATGTGTACAAGAGTGAGGGAGTAGGAAAGTTTACTAGAAATAGGAAGAAGAGGAAGACATGTAGATCAGTACCCAAGGGACAAAGCCAGCTTGCGGTGACCTCCAATGGAGAAAGTCAAGAGGAAAATTGCTTTGACCTTACTTTCTTCCCTCCCTCCAATCCTCCCCTCAGGATTCAGCTAGCCCAGTGGGAAGCCAGAGAGCCTGAAAGCCCAGTGATATCATCTATTCAGGACAGAGGGCAGGATGCAGAGGAGTGGAGAGTTTGAGGAAGAGCAAACCCTGCATAGATGTTAACTGGAAAGACACAAACAAGCCAAATTTAATCCATGTCACGGATGCTGCACCTGCTGAGGGCTCTGAGCTGGAGATCAGAATTCTCTTTGCAAAAAAGGAGATAAGCCGGTGTTAAAACATGGCTGTACAAAACTGAGATTTTTCACAGAGTGTAATCAAAATAATTTTAAAAGGGGATTAAAAAGGCAGTGGCATTCTCACTATTTAATTCAAGATATTTAATGCCGTGTTCATACTCACACTGTCAGAGCTTTTCAATATTCCTTGACTTTGGAAATGCTAGGCTACATGATTGCTAAGTTATCTTGTATTCCTCCTCCTCTGCTAAGGCAGATAAAAATACTGTAGTGAAATCACCCTTTTCACATTAACTCTTTATCACAAATTGATATGTCTCAGTTATCCAAATATCTGGGCAGAGTTGTAAACGATTCCAAATATATTTTAATATTTTTCAGAGAATTATACCTTATAAAAATGTGCTATGACTCAATGATATCTATTACTTCCTTTATATATGAGATATTTTTCTACAAACTATATTTATTCTTTTTTACTATCATAATCCAGAGAGAAAGTCAGGCATTTTTGCATTGCCTTAGAGACACAGAAGATAATTACATGGTTGAGGTTTAGAAGGGCTGGACTACATCTGATGGAATGCACAATAAAACACTTTTGAATCCACTAATAATTAATTCCATGGATATCTGTGAGTGTTGGTGCTAGGATACATAAGTTTAAAAATATGTAGGATTGTGTATACATAAGAGTTCATTTCAGTATAACTTCTCTCCCACTTGGTTGCCAAATCTAAGGGACAGACGAGCACATTCTCTCATATCCTACACTTCTCTCATTTTATTCTTGATAAAGAATGAAATCTTTCTTTCTTCCACATAAACTTACAAGATTTTTTTCTGCCTCAGTGATTTGCAGCTTATGATTTCTTTATCTGGATGACTCTTCCCCTAAATCAAGGTTTGGCAAACTTTGGCCTATGGGCCATATAGGCCCAGCTGCCTGTTTTTGTAAATAAAGCTTTATTGGAATAAATTCACACTCAATCACCTAAGTATTGTCTATGGCAATTTTTGCACTACAAAGCCATTATGACAAAGACTGTATGCCTGGCAAAGCCAAACATCTGCACCGTCGGGCTCCCAACAGGTGAGTTTGCTCACCTCTGCCCTAGATCTTCACGTGACTGACTTTGTTTAATCACAGGGTTTACACTGCATGCTACTTCTCAGGAGATGACTTCCCTGAACACCCCATCTCCCTGTGAAATCCTATATGAGGACGCTGTTGCCAGATTATCTGAGTTGCAAAGAGAAGCCCTAAATCTGTTTTTTAAAAAAAGTGTCAAATCCGCCTTCTTCCTCGCACACAGAGAAAAATAAAGAAAAGCTTTGTAGGGCAAAATTATATCTTTGGATCGTATTTAGCCAACAACACTCTAGTTTACAGTCACGAATGTACAGTATCCGGGGCTGGCAACACTGAACTGAGTAAACACCCATGGAGTTCCGAGACTTATTGATGTGAAGAAGGCCAGAGGAGGATAGAACATGTTAGGAAGAACACTGATCATCATGAGAAGATGGTGGAGAAAACGTGTTTGTCTCTAATTCTTACTTCTCATAAACAAACATGAAGAACAGTGATGCGGTTGAGGCCAAGCTGCTGACTGGGGCAGGATACGGCACTTCCATCCCACTCCCAGGTACTGGTCTGCGGGAGACGGCACTAGGTAAGAGCACCCCTGCCCCAGGCCCGCAGTCCAGACTCACAGACCTTCCCAACACACTTCAGACGCCCGGAGTCAGGACTCAGGATTGGATCTATTTGTCATCTCTGGTGCAAACCCAGCTCAAACGTCACTTCTTCTGTGTCCTGTCTTCCTGGAGAGGGTTAGTCCGTCCTCATCTCTGCTCCGATAACACTTTGCAGATAACTACAGCATTCTTCTTGCCAATGTGTTGCTTGTTGTTTTTTCTTTTTCTGGTTTTGTGAATATCCTCCACACTACATGGTTATTAGCCAATAAATGTGCCTTGAATACATGAACGGCAAATGGAGGCAGGTAAAAGCCATCCCCAGTGGAGACCCAGAGACTACCCTTGAAGGAATCTTTGAGAGACACAAGCCCCACTTCTTTCTCCTGTCTGGTGGATGACTGGATGACGGAATCTGAAGGAAACAGTTTTCCTCTCTGCTTTGAAGCATCACCACTTGTGACTTCTTGCTTACAGGTACTTCTGCAATAACTCTCAGTGTTGGAGACTCTGCCTTCATCTAGTTTTAGAATAGTGTATTTAAGAAAGCACAGCTTTTCTAAGCTCTGACCAGGATTGGTCAGCAAGGATGACCTTCTTGATATCAGCAATTGCACAATTTTTGTAATTATGTGGCCATGCAATGTGTTCTACTAATTAAAAGTGATGTTGCAATCAGCTTTCAATTTTGAACACATGGAAAAAATGTCACCACAGGATCTAGTGGAAGTTTGTCAGCTGCTTTATCTTGCGAATGGATTTGTGTCCCCCACCACTATTACTTGTAAGTGAGCCCACTCTTAATTAAGGGGAGGGCTGATTGGGCAGTAATAGAAATATTGCTACCTTTCTCCAGGAGCAGTCTGCTTAGAGGCTCAGCTCAGCCATGGATCATAATATTTCCAGACTAATCCTCTGGATATCTAAGAAGACAGAAAAAGTTGGAACCCTAAGGAGGCTCAGTTGGCCTCAGAAAACTGTAGTGAAGTAAAACGTTTATGGAAGCCACCCAGGGTTCCATATGGAAGACCATGAAGAGGAGTCAAGCGTGTTGGAAAATGCCAAGCTCTTGCTTTTGATAACAAGTGGCCTGAATTCTCCCAATAGTATTGGCACAAACAACGTTATCTTTCAAACACTTTCACGTAAAAGGACTCCCTCTAATACACAAATCTGCATTTATGTCAGATAGACTCCATAGGGTTTTATAGCTTTAGAAAAAATGGTTACAACATGCACGATGTTAATGAAAACAGTGGCCAAAATTATTGTAGCAACACATGAAATACACTTTTCTGCTGACTTTCACAGACAGTCTAATTTTCTCAACACTGTGAAAAAGATACAATTATGATCTAGAGTTTAAAGATGAGGAAACAGAGGCTCCATGATGTTAGCTTAACCCAGGACCTCCCAACTGGTAAGAGTTAGGTGAAGATCCAAATCCAGAGCTCTGCAGATTCCATAATCCAGTCCTGCATCCAATGTCTTTTATACCTTACCACCTTCCCAGAACTCATGGAAATCTACATCCCTTCTACCTCAGTGTATTTCAGGTGGGATCTGTCTGACAGGCTTATGGATGAAGGAACTGCACAATGCCTGGATCTACCTCTCACAAGCATAGCTTAATGGTTTCCAAGAGGTTGCTAAAAGCAATCACAACCTCAATTCCTCTTTTATGTGACATTTGTTAGTGAGTTTATTGGCATTGTTACTCATTTTGTGTTGTTCCAAAATTATAATGCAATTTATCTATAGGCAGAGAATAAATATTTAACAATTATATCATATTCTTACATTGAGGTCTTCATTTCCCACAAGCATACAGTAATTCAAACTTGAAAGCTGATTCCCCCTTTGATGTAACAAACTTCAGAACTTTGTCTTGTTCAAATAAATGTTAACACAATGACCTGCATCAGATTACAATAAAAAATAAATGCTAATAGACTTAGGTGAGAACAAAACCATGGATGGGCAAGAAAGTCACAGGAGCTGGACTGTGCTTGAAGTAGTGGAGAAGATCTATCATATCCACTTTACAGAAATCAAAGTTAAGACTATAAATAACCAACAAGAACAATGCATGGTTTCTACACTTGAGTTTTCTGATGTACATCCAAGTACATCTATTTAGTTTCTGGTTTTTTGTTTCCTGTTACTGTATTTGCAGTCATTTCTGTAAGTACTCCCCAGGAGGTTAAGTTAGCACTGGCTAATAAAGGAGTACTGAAGCTTCTCAAGTACATTCTTAACAAAATCACGCCTGCAACAATGCATGAGCATCCAGAAATGAAAACAATCTTTAAACACAAACTCTGCTCCCTGGGGACTAACAATTTTGTGTAAAATTACAGGAGAAGGGCCATAGTTTCAAGAGCTTCTGCCTCTTGCCATTATCTTGTTTTATATCTGATTACACTTCTCACGTGGAGTCAGAATGCTTCAAGGACTTTTAAGTCTTCCATCTTCTTTTGTAACCATGACATAAGTGCTTGCTCCTCCTGCCAACCTCCCTTTTCTCTTTCCTTCCTTCTACTCAGATAAAACCTACTCAGAGTATCCTAAGTGATATGTTTGGTGCTGAGCACTGTAAATAAAGAGCTGGGCAAAAACACAGAGTGGACCCACTCATTTGCCTTCAAAGTTCAGGGACAGAAACAGACAGAAGGCAGCTAATCAACAGTGAGCCACAACCCAGGCAGGACAAAGGAGGAGCAGCCACAGGTCCTTGAGAGCCCCTGATAGGGGGACTTCATCCAGCAAGGGAGGTGACTGAAGTCTTCACAGAGGACATGAGGGAGGAGCTGAGCTCTGAGAGAGGAGGTGAGGCCAACCAGGTGAATGGGAGAGGGAAGAACTTCCAAGACAACTGCAGTGGTGTGATGATGATTCACTGCAGCCTCAACATCCTGAACTCAAGTGAGCCTCCCACCTCACTCTCTCCAGTAGCTGGGATTACAGGCATGCATATCCACACCTGGCTATTTTACATTTTCTATAGAAACAGGGTCCCAGCCTTTCAAAGTACTAGAATTAGAGGTGTGAGCCACCACACCCAGGTGCACAAACTTATTTTTATTCCTCACACAAATTAGGCTTCCTTAACAAGATGGAAAATGTTAAGGAAAAGTTAGGAGACACAAATGATAAATGAAGTTTAATGTAGCCAATTAGAGTCCCGGAGGAGAGAATACATACATAGAAAGAGAGGCAACATTGGATGAGATGATGGGAGATAAATTCTAGAGGACTAATGAGAGACTAGAATCCAAACTTAGGAGATTAAGTTAGCACTGGCTACTAAAGGCCTTGTGAAGGAGGAAGCCTAATTTGTTTTTTTCTTTTGTTTGTGTTCATTTAAAATAAAGTCTTTATTTTACCTTTGTTCTTAAAAAATGACACACTGAGAAATCTGCTTTTAGTCCATCTGCTATTCTTTCATAGATCACCTGTCTTTCTCTCTGTTTTTCATGTTCTACACATTCAGTAGACTTTGCGAGTTTGCAATTTTTAAAGTTATTTATCCTAGTTGGTATGTATTGTGCTTCCTGAATCTTTGGATTTGTATCTTTCATTAGTCCTCGAAAATTTATCTCCCATCATCTCATTGAATGTTGCCTCTCTTTCTATGTATATATTCTCTCCTCTGGGACTCTAATTGGCTACATTAAACTTCATTTATCATTTATGTCTTCTAACTTTTCTTTAATATTTTCCATCTCGTTGATGGAGCCTAATTTGTGTGAGGAATAAAAATAAGTTTGTGCACCTGGATGTGGTGGCTCACACCTGTAATTCTAGCACTTTGGGAGGCTGAGACAGGGTCTCACTTGCTAGTGAGATCCCATCTCTATAGAATACGTAAAATTGCCAGGCTTGTAGGTGCGTGCCTGTAATCCCAGCTACTTGAGAGGCCGAGATGGGAGGCTCACTTGAGTCCAAGATGTTGAGGCTGCAGTGAACCGTGATCACACCACTGCACTCGAGCCTGGGCAACAGAGAGCCCCCATCTCAAAAAAGATGTTTGCGCAGATGCAGCACAAAAGTTCAAGGGTGGAATCACCTGGAAGCTGATGAAAAGCCCCCAACCCCTTGCTTAGAATCTTTTGAGACTATCTTGGTGGATGATCACCAGAATATGCTTTTTTATTTTTAATTTTATTTGTGCTAAAATACAAGCAACATAAAAACTTACCATCTTAACCATTTTTAAGTGTACAGTTGGGTGACATTAAATAGATTTTCATGGCTATGCAGCCATTACCGCCATCCACTTCTGGATTTTTTGAACTTGAAAAACTAAAATTTTGTTTGCACTAAACAATAACTCTCCATTTTACTTCCCCAGCACCTGGCAACCACAATTTTACTTCTATCTCTATGAATTTGCTTATCTTAGCTACCTCATATCGGTGGAAATCATCTAATACTCATCCTTGTGTATGGTTTATTTTACTTACCATAATATCATCAAAGTTCACCCATGTTGTAGCATGTGTGAGAATCTCTCTTTTAGGGCTGAATAATATTCCATTGTGTATGTAATATTATATATTATATATAACATATATAATATATATATGCACACACACACACACACTATACTTTAAAAATCTATTTTTAATTCTTTGGCAAATATTTGAACAGTTTTCTGAATGTGTAACCTTGAACCCTTTTCCTTACAGAAGCCCTGCTACTGTATGTGCTTTTGGCCCCATGAACCTGGACCACTTCTGCAGAAAGGAAAGGAGGATCAAGATAAGCACTGCAGCTCCAGAGCATCTGGTGTCACTGCACTGCTTGACGTCTGGAAAAATGTGGGAAGACATTGAAGGGGTTGATGCAAGGAGCAATGGGGATCATAGTTGCACTTTGAAAAGCACTTACATCCTCTCCACGTTTAGAGCCAGTGAGAATAAAATAAGAATCTTCCAAAATTTTCAGCAAAATTGTATCTCTGGCTGGATCCTGTGTCCCTCTCAGAACCATTTTCTCATTGGTCAGGAAATTGCTCTGTCTTGACTGGCTCAGACCTCGACCATGTGACCCACAGTGTGCTGAGTTGGAGATGGAGTCAGTTTTACTAGAATAGCAAGGGCTGAGACGGGGGAAGCAGTTGTGCTTCTGGGCAAGTGGGATGCAATTACCAGAGGTAAAGTGATGAATGATGAGCAACAAAAACAGCAACTCTTGCTTACCCCATGCAAGTTCAGTCAATATTTACAAAATGAATGAGTCAACTGTAAATTATACTTTTTTACTATTTCCAGTTATCAGACTAGAGAACTTGGACTAGAGAGGTTAAGACGTTCCACGAGTCTGACAAAATTGATAGTGATAGAGCTGAGGTTACACTTAGGGTCCTCTGCTTACTCTACACTGCTGTTCTCCATCCCCGCCTTACACTGCCTCCCGTCACACCATGCTCCTCAGGTTGCTTCCCACCTCCCAACTTCTAGTACCTCAAGAGTTTACAAAATACACTATACTGTATTACCTTGCAATTTTTTCTTGGCTGCAGGCAATCGTCTTTTCACAGAGGGGAGAAATAAATAACAACAATTAGATTGGGCATGGTGGCTCACACCTGTGGTCCTAGCACTTTGGGGGGCCAAAGCAGGCAGATCCCTTCAGCCCAGGAATTTGAGACCAGCCTAGCCAACATGGTGAAACTCCATCTCTACAAAAAAAAAAATTAGCCAGGCATGATGGTACACACCTGTATTCCCACCTACTTGGGAGGCTGAGGTGGGAGGATCACTTGAGCCCAAAAGGTAGAGGCTACAGTGAGCCCAGTTCAAGCCACTGTACTCCTACCCTCAATGACAGAGCAAGACCCTACAACAACAACAAACCAATAAATCAAACAACCAGATACACGAACATTTCATCACTGAAACCTCTGAATACTTACGGCTGTATTGGAATGCAGTGGTAGCTTAATGAGTATTTATGGAATTACCTTCCCTTTTAATGTTTCCTGCCTCTGCACTTGGATTATATCTTGATTCAAAATAAGGATTAATAAAATGGGCTTTCTGCAATATGTAGTTTCTCAACTACTGACATTTTTCTGTTGATTCTAGCTCTGCCAATTCTGAGGAGGTCAGTGGAAAGTATGCAAAACCATTGTCACAGTTAGGGAGAAATAAACTGTCATAAACAGACTCTCCAATTAGTCTGATCATGATTAAGTTTCAGCAAGCACACTAAAATAATTTTTATCCTTCTAACAAAGCAGACATCAATATGTTTTTGTGGGACTTTTGATTGGCACAAAGACATTTGAAATGACTCAGAGAAATTTCTCTGATCTGCATTTTCATTTTTTAAACAAAAAAATCACAGATTTTTTTCAGTAACATTGTTCAATATCCTCAGTAGGACAGTATTACTTAAATTACAATGTGTTCCATAGGGTTATGAACTCAATCACTGATGACGGTGGGTCATGGTAGATTTTCATTTAACGACACTTGACAAAATAGCTGGTTATTCTGAAACTGTTGCAGGCCACTCTGACAGCAGTTTGCACTGTTCATCAAGTAAGGTTTATGCATCTTTGCATCCCACGTCTCCAGCAACTAGCAGCCTCTTCTAGCCTTGTATTTGCTGACTAAATATAAAAAATGACTGCATGTGTTTACTTTTTAAGCTTCCTCCTGATCTGTATGTAACAAATCAGAATATATCTGTAGTCTTCATCGTAATATTCCCAATGCTTAGTTCAGTACTATGGACATAAGAGGAACCCTTTTTAAATTTATTTATTCATTCAACACAAATTGTTTTCATCCCTTTCCATGTGCTATCAAAACAGTAGCAATGTGTTTTGCAGCAGTGTACAAAACTCACTGAGCCCTTGCTTGCACAGGCTTTATAGTCTAATTCAGGGCCTTCCCATCTGCAGTTTGAAGTCCATTGACCATAAATTTAATTCAGTGGCTGGAGGTTTTTTTTTTTTTGAGACAGAATCTCACTGCAGAGCAGTGGCGAATAAAACATTTTTTTAAAAAAATAAAATAGAAATACTTTTTCCGAGTCAGATTGTATATGGTAGAGGTGAATATTGATCAATGGAACATTTGTGTGCATGTAGAGTCATGAGATTGTTTTTCTTTTTTGTTTGCTATTTTTAAGCCTGAGTCATGAACAAAAGCATTTGAAAGCAATTGGTATACGGAGTTGAGAATAAACAACAGAAGAAATAGATGCCATATAGTATCAAGTAATGGTGAAAGATAACAATTTAAAGTAGGGCAAGGATTAAGAGGATGACAAGTAGTATTATTTTATATAGGAAGTTCAAGGTGTCCTCTCTGAAAGGGTCGAATTTGCACAGAGACTGAACAAAGTGAGGAAAATATTTGAGGAATTGACTTCCAGGAAGAAAGAAGAGCAGAGGTGTGCTTGGTGGTATTTGAGGCAAAGAAAATGGGACAATATGGCAAGAATCCAATGAATAGTATCTGAGAACAACATGATCAAGACATCCAGAAACAATATAGAACCTTGAAAGTCCTAATATGGATTTTGGATTTTATTCTAAGTAGGACAGGAAACCACTAAACACATCCAATGTTTAGTTTTAATACTGAGCCAAAAATGATATTATTCAATTTGTTTATTTACTGGACAGTGAAGGAAACCTTGCTGTTTATTTGTCGTATAAGCAGGAGACTCCTACCAAATAGAGGAGAGCATCACAATGTTTATTTCTGTCCATTAATAGGTAACCAGTGAAATAACATTATTTTCTTCATTGACATATGCTCTTTGCTCCAAATATTTTTTCAACTATTTTATCAGGTTATTAAGCATCTACCAAATTGATACTGATTCATGTGTTTACCTGAGACAATAAACGGTAGGAAATCAAGGTCAGTACCATTCCCCTGAATGAGATCAGAAGCAGTCAGGGAGTAAAGTGCTTTGCAGTTTTCCTGTAAAGATGCTGATCTGAGATGCCGATTCCATGCCTCATGAACAAAGCACAGACCTGTGCTGAAGCTTTGTCTAGCTGCCTATGCAGGGTCACACAGGACTTGATTCTACCCAAGTTCTCAAAATTTCTGTTTTTATTAGAACAGACACTTGAGTCCCCTAAAGACTGACTGGTCCTTCTCAAGGGGATGAGAGGGACAGGCAAGCTCCTGTGTGCTCAGCTTCCAAGTGAGCACTTCCTTGGTATCAGCAGGTGCTACATCCTCTGAAATTCACCTGCTCACGTAAAGAAAGACATTACAAGGAAAAGACTCCTAAACTTACAAATAAATTACAGAAATAGAAAACAATTCTAAAATTCATGTGGAACCACAGAAGACCCTACGATCTTCAGCAAAAAGAATAAAGCTGCAGTTATCACACTACCTAACTTCAAAATATATTACAAAGCTATTGTAAACAAAACAACATGATACTGGAATAAAAATAGACACATTGACCAGCGGAACTCAATAGAAAGCCCAGAAGTAAACTCACATATACAGTCAAGAGTTTTTTTCACAGAGGTGCCAAGAACACACAGTGGGGAAAGACCAATCTTTTCAATAAATGGTGCTGAGGAAAACTAGATAGTCACAGACAGAAAAATGAAACTGGATTCTTACCTCACACCATACACAAAAATTAACTCAAAACATCCAAAATACATAAAGATCTCAAACAACTCAATAGCCAGAAAACAAATAACCTGATTAAAATAAAATAGGTAAGAGATCTGAACAGACATTTCTCAAAATAAGACATACAAATTTTCAACAGATTAATAAGCAATCTCCTTTGGTAGAAAGCAATCCTGAATAAATTAGGAATGCACTTGTCCTTTTGTGTTTCCAATGATGCAAAAGAAAGTTTGTGATTGGTTGTAATGTTCCCTCTGCCGCCCATGCCCAGTTGCATGAACAAAGTCAGCTTAGAACTCCAAGACCATCCTGACAACTGGAATTTTCTACTTCCATGGACAAGGTAACCGAGAGTCTGTGTCACGAGATATCAAATTAGTGGCAAGGAAAGTTATTAGACCAGATTCTGTCTCCACCCTGGAATTTTCATTTCATAGTGAAGAAACAAATCAAGTTATTCAAGGCAAGCATTCTCAACTTTGCTATTTCTTTAAATTAAAACACCTCAAATATTGTGTTCTTCCATGTCCTTTCAGGTCTTAAGGCCTCTTATACCCTCAGTCTCCTTTCCCAGAGCAGCCTTAAAGTTCACGGGGAAGTCTGTACATCTGAATTGATTTGTTTTGTATGTTTATTATCTGGATAGTATAATAGATTCAATGGGCTTCTCATTTTTTGAGACAAAATTAAAATATTTGCATTATGGCACCGTTTTTGTAAAACTGTCCTCACTCTCAGACGGCTGGGATGAAATTTGTGAAAGAAGTTCCATGGCTATCTTCAAAACTGGTGGAACCATTCAATAAAGTTGATTTTTTTTCCTGATGTATCTTTTGAAAAGGAAACGACGTAGCTGATAGCCTTTTCCTCCTGTTTGGAGGCTCTTTCCTAAATCTACTTTTTTTTAAATAGAGGGAAGGTTCAACCATTTTCAATAAGATCTCTCTTTCCTTAAAATATTTATATCAATTTAAATGGATTTTTCATGTTGTTTGATAGTTCACTTGAATGGTTCTTTTAAAGTGTGAATTTACAAGCAAGCAAACAAGAAAACACAATTATGAATATGATCTGTGGGCCCCCAGTTTTCTGAGTAACCTACATAACTCTACCTGGCGAACCTCTGCCAGGACCTGGGACTGCACCCCATCCCCTCACAATGTCTGAAATACCTGGGGCCTTACTTCGTCATGGTCACCTCTTTACAGTTCTTTGGTCTAAGTTTTATTTTTTTTTAATTTCTTTGCCATTTTGATTATGAGTCAATCCAGTCACCATGCTGAGCCCCTTCTGGTTCCATAAATGTCCAGTCCCAACAAAGATTTCGGGAGTTCAGTTAAATGGTTCTCAGCCAGAGAAAATTTCACCTCTTTCTCTTCCCTCAACCTAGGGAATTTTGGCAACATCTGGAGACATTTTTGGTTTTCAGCACTGTGAAGGGGCATGCCACAGGTATCCTTTGGTGGAGTTCAGTGATGCTGCTAAAACCCTACAATGTATTAGACAGCTTCCCATGACAAATAATTGTCAGCTCCAAATGTCAGCATGTCCAGGTTCACAAACCCCATTTATTCACATTACTGAGGACATCTGAGATCTCAGGAAGGGGTTCCAGCTGCCTCATCTCACTGCTCCCCATCCCCATCTCTCTCCATCCTCCCCTCTCCCCACTCCATGACCTCCACGCCCCTTGATCCCAGGAGAGCTGGGTTCCTAGCTGTTATCCTGCCACAGATCCTCATATCTCCCTTCCTGAAACGGTATTGCCCATTAGTCAGAGACATTCCCAGCCCAAGCACCCTTGCCAAGACTTTTTCCAGCAAGAGTGACTTTCCCAAAAGATGAGGTCTCGCATAAATCAGTAAGTGAGCAGGTTTTTTTTTTCCATTTCTGTAAATACAGATTGAAGTTATATTTCATTCAAATTGAAGACATGCCAATTTAACCATTATGTGACGTGAAATGCTAATGCAATATTATTTTATTTGAATAATTGGAAATAATAGTTGCCACCCAAATTAGTAATAAAGCATCAAGAATCACATTATTTCACAGCTGGTTTGCTGAATAGATAGTAAACTTAGTTAATGATATTGCTCCATTATGGTGTCAATTTGTTTAGCCAAAAAAGTAAAAATACCAGTGATTTCCAGCTAATTTGTCCTGACATCAGAACTTGGGATCTAAATGAAAGAGGGGGGACATTATATATGGTATAAATTTATCCTTATGCTGTTTCTATGGTATGAGTATTATTATGATTCTTAATTTACAGCAATTCAAACAGGCTCAGAGTAGTAAAATCACAGTTTATATAGCAGCTTATATGTGCTCAATTATATAAAATGGGATATTTAAAGTAGATAAACATGTTGGGAGAATATATTTCACATGAGAGATTCGTTCCTGAAGAAAGAATGTAATCCAAGTTGAATAATTTCTAAGTAATCCTGGAATGACTGTTGTTGTTGTTTTCTTTTTACTGGCTGCATGGGCACTTCCCTGACACATTGTAATAATCCTTCTGAAGACTGTCAGAGGCAGACTGTGAAGTCCTTGCTTTATACAAGATGTCGTGTTGGACTCAGCAGCCTCATCCCAGCCCGGTGTGCCCTGAGTGGCTTACAGAAGGAGACTGGCTACATTTCAGCAGGCTCTTCCATGGTCTGTGCTTAAATCCTGGCCCACCTCTGAGGTCTCCTACTGAAAGGTGGGTGAATCCCCATTTTGAGTCACACCTTCCATAGGCAAAGGATCTCTTGCATCCTCCTTCTTTATACCTGCCCTTAGATTTCACCTCGCCCCATTCTCTTTCAACTCCTTCCTGTTCTTTTAGTCAATTAAATCGCTTTTGGTGAACTTCCTAGCCAGTGTAGATTTCGCAGGACCTCCTCTTAATTATCCTATAAAAAGACCATCAGCGTCTAGCGCTCTTATCTTCCCACTCTGCCTACCCAGCCAACTGCAAACTCTGATAAATTCCACCCACATAGATGATATTTGCAGCTGGATTGTCAAAGGCTATTGGGAGAGTATCCCCAGGGGAGTGGACTTGATTTCTCTGCTAGTTTATGGTCTCCAGCCCTGAGCAGACCTCATGGCCACTCAAGTCTTCTGACATGAATCCAGGCATCTTCCTAACTGGGTCTTTCTGTCAACCACCCAACTAATTCCCTACCCTCTATACTATCAGAAAGCACCTGCTTCTCAATTCCTAGAGGGAACAGGGAACTCAGGTAAGTTTTCTCTGGCTCTGCTGTCCCACCTGTTGCCCTTATCTGCTATAACATGGCTGTCATTTTCTCCTCTCTGTCTCTCTTTCTCAGACCTCGTTTCAGTGTCCTATCTCCTCACTCAGTTCTCATTCTTTTGCTACACTCATACTTCTCACCCAAATATTCTAAATTTACCCTGTGTAATATTGTTAATGATTTTCTAATCACTAATAGCAGCTTTCTTCTTTCTGCTTTATTTTTCCTACTTTCTGTATCCCTTCTGGCACTTTAGTTCTTGGGAATTTGGGGCTTAGACCCTGAAGTCAGACTACCTGGGTTCAAATTCTGGCTCTGACTTCTTATTATATGCCTTTGGAGAAGTTATTTATTCTCCCTATGCCATAGTTAGGTTATCCAGTAAACAGTTGATGATAAGTGGTACTTCCGCACATCGTGAAGTAAATATGAATACTGAATACTTGGCCTTTGATGATTTCAGCCATTATTTATTTTACAAACACTGAATGCATGCCTACACTGTACCAAATATTGGGGATATAGACGTGGACAGCAGTCTCCAGAATCAAAAGAATTTCCTGACATTGGTTTGTTTAAAAATCCAATTATTAAATATACCCTAATGCTTCTCTTTTTCAAACAAACAGACATCATAACCCCTTTATAGAATTTCAAAGTAACACTCTCTTTTGTTCTTTTGTGCAAATAGTGAGACCACCTCTTGTTTTCAAAGGTATATTTGATCTCTTTTAAAATATATATTGATCTCTTTTTAAATGCATATCAAATTTAATTTCAAAGCTATATTCCTAATGAATAAAAAGTTCATTCTCTCTTGAAGATCACAAAGAAGGCTTAGAATGATTCGGGGAATGGGAGAAATTTTGGACAAATTCAGGCATAAAAGAAAGCTTCCAATTTTGATGTCTTAGCAATGAGAATGTTTTGGTCTCAGCCTCTGGAAGGCTTCTCTCTTCTTGCATCCCAGTCTCTAAGTATGATAAAGAAAGTCATGGCTTTAAATTCTGTATCCTTGGCATTTATGTCCCCACAAGAATAAAACACAGTCATTAAATTATTTGATGTCTCACAATGTGTGAGTTATGTCCACATCTCCTTGGCTTGTTTTTTTTTCTCAGCTTGGTTTTTCTCAGCTTTTTAAAGACCTCTTTGTTGTAATTGTCTCACCCAATATTTTACTGTATTTCAAAATATCTATCTAATAGTAAAGAGCAGTTATAGGAAGAGAGCTGGTGTAATGATATCAGTAGTATCCACTTCTCAGAAGAGGATCTTTCTTCCTCTAACTATAGTCTTTGATGAGCTCAAGCTTTCCGGTTCGGTCATTTAGTATCAAACACTTTGTCCCTCTTCTCAGGGCATGACAATATTAACTCATTTGATCTTCATACTACTTCTATGAAGTAGATGCTCTATAAATCTCATTTTGCAGCTATGGAAAACAGGTTAAGGAATCTGTGGCCGGGTATGGCGGCTCACGCCTCTAATCCCAGCACTTTGGGAGGCTGAGGGAGGATCGTTTGAGGCCAGGAGTTCAAGACCAGCCTGGCCAATATGACAAAACCTCATCTCTACAGAAATACAAAACTAGCCAGGCGTGGTGGTGCATACCTATAATCCCAGCTACTCGGGAGTCTGAGGCATGAGAATCGCTTGAACCCAGAGGCAGAATTTGCAGTGAGCCTAGGTCACACTACTGCGCTCAAGCCTGGACGACACAGTAGACCCTTTGTAGACTCTGTCACAAACAAACAAACAAACAAAAGAATTTGCTTACCACAGGGGTGTGTCATAGCCAGGATATGAATCTGCAAAACCTGGTCCTAGCTTCTGTGTTTGCAGACACCACCCCAAGCTGCCTCTCACCAATTTTCATTAGAAACATTTGATTGCTCATGCTGTTTGGCTGTTGCCCCTGGTATGAACAACTTCTACTTCCTTCTAAAATATTCATGACAGAAAAGAAAGATATGAGCAAAAATATCCCATGTCAGCCGGGCACGGTGGCACACGCCCATAATCCCAGAAAGTTGGGAGGCCAAGGTGGGTGCATCATGAGGTCAAGAGCTTGAGACGTCTGGCCAACATGGTGAAACTCAGTCTCTACTAAAAATGCAATAATTAGCCGGGCATGGTGGTGTGCACCTGTAGTCCCAGCCACTCAGGAGGCTGAGGCAGGAGAATCACTTGAAGCCTGGGAGCCAGAGGTTGCAGTGAGCCAAGATCATGCCACTGTACTCCAGCTTGGATGACAGAGTAAGACTCTATCTCAAAAAAAAAAAAAAAAATCCCATGTCCTATAAAAATTATGGGCAATCTAACTTCTAACTTCTAAATCTGGAAGGGATCTTCAAGGGCTATTGGGGTATCAGTGAGAAAAATATATCTGTTCTTCACCCCTTTGCTTCTTCATCTTATAAAACATTGACTCCTGGGGCAAAACCAAAAGATGCTCAGGTTTTCTATTGTGATATATCAAACTACCTTAAAATATATAGACTTACAATCATTTAGCTGGTATTAAAATCTGCAAATTGTGCAATGCTTTAAAAAGGTAGGTCATCTCTGTTCCTTACAGCATCAGCTGAGGAGACTCAAATAGAAGTTTCAGGGCTTGCTTTCAACATGGCTCCTCATATTGCTGGCAAACTGGGCTTGGCTCTCATCTGGAGGCTCAATTAGGGCTGTGACACTGATAAGCCCTCACTGTCTCTCTCTGTGGATCTCTCCACAGGATGCTTGAGATTCCTCACAGCACGGTGCCTTGGTTCCAAGATAATGCCTCAAGAATTAGGAGAAAGCCTTCCATGAACTAATCAAATAGATCACATAGCAAGATTTCTGCCTTAAATCCCCAAAATAAAAACCCAGATGCAAAGGAAAGAAACACAGACACCACATTTAAATGGGAAGAGTATTAGCTCACACCTGTAACCCCAGCACTTTGGAAGGCTGAAGCAGGTGGATCACTGGAGGTCAGGAGTTCGAGACCAGCCTGGCCAACATGGTGAAACTCCGTCTCTACCAAAAATACAAAAATTAGCTGGGTGTGGTGGTGTGTGCCTGCAGTCCCAGATACTTGGGAGGTTGAGACAGGAGAATTGCTTGGACCTGGGAGGCAGAGATTATAGAGAGTCAAAATCACGCCACTGCACTCCAGCCTGAGCAACAGAGCAAGGCTCCATCTCAAAAAACAAACAAACCAATGAAAACAGCAACAACAACAACAAAAACCCTGATTGTAACAAGTGCATGGGGGGTGGGAGAAACTGCAGTGGCCATTCTGGAAAATGCAGTTTTCCAAAGATAGTAAGAGCCTCATCCTGGGAGGTCACCTGTGTAACTCAGAAGCCCATAGTCTCTACAAATAGAAGAACTATTCTGTAGGCCCAGATTCTGCCCATCAGAAACCCTGGCTTGTATAGATGTTTGTCTGAAAAAAAGAGGAGAAAAAGAGGAGTTTTCAGTGGACTAAAAACCAACTCCCCTTGAGATAAATATGGTGAAAGGGCTTTTTGATAAATAAGGAGAGAACGCCAAAAACTCTTAACTGTGAAGGGAAAGGGAGTGAAAGAGGCCATTAAACCATGGTGGAAAAGTAACAATCTCAAATATATGAAGGTTTCAGGAAGATGAAATAAATAGGTAAAACACAAAACTATAAAGAACACAAAGGGTCTGGCTGAGTGGCTCATACCTGCGCTTTGTAAGGCTCAGATAGGAGGATAACTTGAGGTCAGAAGTTTGAGATCAGCCCGGGCAACATAGTGAGATCCCAGTTTTTGCAAAAAAAAGTAAAAAATAAAATTAGCAGGGTGTGGTGGCTCATGCCTGTAGTCCCAGCTACTATGAAGGCTGAGATGGAAGAATCGCTTTGGTTTAGGAATTCAAGGTTACAGTGAGCCATGATCGTGCCACTGCACTCTAGTCTGGGCAACAGAGACCCTCTCTCAAAACAAACAAACAAACAAACAAATCCAGACAGAAAAGAAAAAGAAAACAATAAGAGTAAAGTGACCAATAAATATTCCCATTTATAATAACCTAGACATGTTAGAGATTCTTTTTCATAAATGCCTAGCAAGTCTAAGAAAGATATGAAATCTCTATATGCTAGAAGCTAAAATAAAACTGAAAATGAAAGCAGTATATTATCTGAAAAAGAAAATAAATTAGGTGGAAAAGCATCTCCAGGTAATGTTATCTCTCAAAAAATGCATCTAGATTTGCAGATAATGTGACTTGACGTGTTGCATTTTGGAACCAGAACTGGTCAATTGCTTACCTCCTCTTCCTCCAAATCAAAGCAATGCCCTCTAATGCATACCATTTAAGACTGAGTCTCAGCCTGCCCATTTGGTCCACTAGCATCCGTAGTCATAACCTCACACTTAGACATCCATGCCTATCTTTGACCTGGAATATAATTAAGATGACAAAAATCCAGGGCCTCATATAGCACACAGGTCAGTTCTTCATTACCTAGAGGGTTACTCTATGACTGTGATGGAGGAAGTTATATTATTTAAGGTCAGGAAGTGAGTGACAGACTCAAAACTGGACTCCAACTCCCCAGTGTTATTCAATACGTTGGCCTTCTCATTTGCATCCTATTTATTTATCATTTTATCTGGCTAATTAGTTAATTCAATGAACATTAAGTATCAGGTCTGTGCTGCGCACCAAAGATATCCAGATATGTAAGATACAGTTGCATTTGTAGGAATGTCTGCTTCTAGGACCTGGCTGCCATTTGAAGATGCATTATTTTTTTAAATTGCAACTCAGTCTTCATTTTCATGGTTGATATGTACCAACCAAGCAGAGCACACCAGATGTCATAGGAAAGCAGACTCCAGATCTATCTGAAGTTGATTTATATTTAGGTTTTTCTGATTGCTTTCTCTTTGATCTGAATGACAGCTGATCACTTAAACTTGTGTGTAGAACAGATACTTGATTTCTAGTATTTGGCAAAATACAAACTATCTCTTTGCCCTTGATGACAATTTCTCTGATTACAGGATGTGGGATTCTTTTCAAAGGACAGTGGAAACATGTGTATATAAAAGTATAAAATGATGGGAACTAGAGTGGTCCAGGCACAGCTGTTTCACATTGTGTAGGAATTTTATTTTTAAACTTTGTATTTCATCGTGGGACTTTGAGGTTTGAAACTGGGTTAAATATCATATATGGGAATAAATAAATAGAAAGGTTGAGTGAATGATGTCCTTTGATCAGAGAGAGACAGTGAATTTGATTTGTGTTACAGCATCTTGTGCTATGAATCACCTGTAAGATGAACATCAGGAAAGGCATGTCAGCCAGTGATTTCAAATTGAGTCAAAAACAATGCAGAAAACCTTTATGAATTCTATTTCCTTACTCTGTTCCTGCTTCCAACTGTGGATCTGTCTGCCTCCACAATACCTGACAAGTATATTAAAAAACAAACAAACAAACAAACAAAAATCCCCAACTGATTCTAACGAGAGTCACCCAGTGAGAATTCACTCTGTTCACACTGGACTCACTTTTATGTGGGGCTGTCTTAGCCTTCAAACCACGGTTGTGTTCAGTGCAGGTTTTAGTTTTGACCTGTGGAGTTCCTAAAGGTGATATCCATTTTCTCTAGAAGGACATTTCCTTAGACCATTTCTTGCTTCATGGTGCAGTGATGCGACTAAGAAGTTGGCACTGTGTTTTATCACAAGGGAAATCTCCCTCAGCATTCCTGTTGAACCAGGGGCCATTTCCCATGTTGAACAGGTTGGATTTTCCCACCCATAGCTCATCTACTTCATGGACAGGCATGAACACACGGCTGGATAGGATTTTAAGAGGGCTTTGCTACGAAACAATGATTATGGTGGTCACCACACTGAGGAATGCCCCCAGAAGCTCTGCAACAGCATATAGATAACTTGGTTTATATCTTTTAGAATTCAGTAGAAAGGGACAGATTTTGGAGGTGAAGTGGCAAGAGGAGGAAGAAAAATCATGGGGGTGTCCGCTTTGTGCTAAGCAATAATATCATATTTGTCACCCAGGCTGGAGCAATCATTTAAGCAAATCTTAAATAAATACATATCAAAATGACACTTTGTCCATACCAGCCTCAAGTATATGTAATTAAAATAGTTCCCCAGAAATGACAGATTTTGTTACACCCTTTTTTTTAAAAATCACGATTCAAATATTCCTTCTGAGGTACATCCCTTCCCACAATAAATTATCTCAGTGCTTATGTACATGTCACAGTAAGTTCAATATGAAACACTAACAGGTGTGAACTTCTATTTAAACTAGAGGTAAACTTGTGGACAATTACAACTTTCTCTCATCCCAACCTCTCAACTCCTAGCCTTGTGTTTTTTGTGGTCTGAGGCCTGAAAACTCATCCCAAATAATTTTGCTGTTTAAAAATTGCTTAAGATTAAACGGTATATTAGGCCCCAGTTACTCCACATGCCTAGAAATGAAACTCTTGAATTTGAAACATTTAATTCGCAAATCAGACATCTGTACTGAGATTTCATCAAGATGAAAATCTATGAACTTTCTTTCATTCATTTATTTCCTATTTTAAACATTTTTGACTGCAGGTTCAGAGTGGATTCAATTATAGGATTTCACAAATATCATGCTATTGCTGTTGGCTTATGTGACCCACCTCCTTTTTGCTTCATGCTATTTTTTTTTCTTCACTTCTATTTCCTTTCTGCCCAGGGATATTAATGTGTTTGGCAATTGTCCCAACAAATGCATACAACATACATCACAAAGTTTTTATTTGTTTTTAGTATGAATAATGGTGCCTGGATTCTTGTCCTGTTTCTAGCATGTTTCATTTAACACCAATTTTGAGATGTACCCATGCAGTATATGTTCACATGTGATTCTTCAGGTTGTTCAGGGGTACATAAAATCAACATGAAGCCTTAATTCACTCTGGGACCATCATCACATATTGTTTTATAAACTTGAGGAAGTGATAGCCAATGGTAAAATATGAGACAATACCCTGGTTTTGGGGAAAGACTGGACCCTTGTTTTTTATTTATCATATATGCAGCCATCTTTGGCCACTGGGATCAGTTCAGAAAATGCTTACACCCTCCCTCACTGAAGAGAAAATTTTCACATCGTGTTCTGTCTTCTAAACTGTAAATATTCCAAGTGGGACATATCTTACATCTCTGAGGCGGTGCTGCTCAGCTTTCTTTCATTACTATCACCCTCAACAATCAGCCACATGCTATTTTAATACCCCAAATATGATGTATACATTTTTACTACTGTATGTATATTTGTGCTTTATACCTAAAAAGTGTAAAGGTCTTTACCTCCCAGGTGACATAGCCCCATTATGTGTGCATTCTATAAAGAAACTTTTGTGTTTATTGTGTATCCATCACCAGCAGTAGCTTTCCTCCTTGACATGAACATCTTTCAAGCCCAATTCAAAATTCACTGCCTTCAAAAACCAACTTCCCGTCATACTCCATGGAAAACCCAAGGCTTCCACCCATGGCCCACTGGGGCATTTGAGCTTCATCTCATCATTTCCCTACCTTTCTCTACCTTGGATCACAGCTTTTTCTATGCCGACTATGTCCTCCTAGAATGTAAGAGTTCTAATTAACTGCATCATAGTCCTTCTCTGAGTCTCTTTGCCTAACAAAGCCTTATCTGAATATCTTCAGATAAGTTTTGCTAAAATAAATAATGCTCACCAGATTAGAGATGTGGGACAATTTATATCCATCACCTAAAGTTTTTCTTAACTCATAACTATGACATCTTTTGTGTAATTTAAATAAATATACACACATGCATGAACCTGAGAATGTCTTTACTGGCAAACACACCTGCTAATAACATGTGTGTTTGATCACAGCAAGTCAAATCACTGCAGCTTAAATCAAAGTTATAGAATATTTTCTCCTTGTAAGGGGATTATGAATGAAAGATAAGTTAAACCAGCAGTAAACCCTGAGAATGGCAACGTGAACTGAATCCTGATCCTCAAAGCATGCTGCCTTAGCATTGAGAGCCACGGCTTTATCCGTGGCTAAGAATACAAAAGTGGTACAAGATCTAGGAAATTAATTTTGAATCAGCTGAAGCTACAGGAATAATATTTTCTGAAATTTCTTCAGATATGCGATAATATGTTTTTCTGCAGTGGCCTTTTAATAAGAAAAGAAAGAAGGCCACCAAATCAATACGTCAATATCTATAGAACGGAGTTATGACTTTCTTTTATGATAGAATGCTTTAACTCATATAAAACAACTAGAGAATGGTGTATTATTTATTAGTTTACATGAGCAGAGGGAAGGTAATTTTGTTTTCAATTAAGAGCACATTACTAGATTTTTTAATATGTAAAATGTAATTCTGCTCTAAGTTAAGTGGGAGGTAGGATTAATAAATCCATGCAGCACAGTCACCCTTCAGAACACTCATCGGATGTAACAATACCATCCTCTTTTCCACATCAGGGAAAAGAAGCCAATCAGATCTAGCCAGGATCTCTTACAGGTGCAGACAGACTGGACCACTTTCATTTTCAGGCCCCCTAGTGTGTCAAAAATGAGGAACTATTAAAAAATATGACAAAAATATGTTTTAAATATGTACATTTTAATAATTCAAAAGATTCACACTTCCAATATATTAATAACATAAGTCAATATATGTATGCCCTTCATGAATTAAAAGTTACATATTGCCAAATGCACAGGCTCTACAACACCCTCCACATTCTGACTTTGAGGTTGCCCAGATGAGGGTTGAGGTCTGGGCTCCCTCCTGCGGGGAGATGAGGTCAGGTGCGGGCCAGGCCTGTGTCTTCCTTTTATTCCTGATCCCAGGACTGGAGGTCAGAGAATGTGGGTGTTATGGTTTGTCTGGGTCCTCACCCAAATTTCATCTTGTAGTTCCATAATTCCCATGTATCATGGGAGTGACCTGGTGGGAGGTAATTGAATTGCAGGGGTGGTTCTTTCCCATTCCCTTCTTGTGGTAGTGAATAGTCTCAGGAGATCTGGTGGTTTTATAGAGGGGAGTTCCCCTGCACGCACTCTCCTGCCTGCCAGTCACATGTAAAATGTGACTTTGCTCCTCCTTCACCTTCCACCATGATTGTGAGGCCTCCCCAGGCAAGTGGAACTGGGAGTCCTTGATAAATTACCCACTCTGGAGTATGTCTTTATTAGTCATGTGAAAGCAGCCTCATACAGTGGGCTTCTGTTCATGCCTGGCCTGCTGTTCACAACTGACCTTGGGAAGACCTTCCTCCCTCTTTGGGCCTCAGTCTTCCAATCTGCATCAAAAAGACACAAAATAATCCCTCTCCTGTGAATTTAAGAGAGTGATCAAAATTTATCAAACTATTGGATTATATTTAGTCTGCAGATGTGTAATGCGTTTTGTTTGGCTGACCTGGGATTTTAGTAATATTAAGCCAGTATTTTTAAATGAGGAAATTTTATACAACGATCAGCATTCATAGAGTTTCTGGTAAGACCTAAAGCCTGCCACCCTTGTGTCTGCCTTCTACATAGGGGGCATCTCTGGAGGGAGCTGAGCTCAGCCTCCTTTCAACAGAAACGAGTTGCTCTGTCCCCAGTAGACAAATTACTGACATGCACTGTTTCTCCTCCACACTGGGGACTATGTCTGATGCCATTAATCCTCACACTTCAGCTATGGTTTCCTCCATAGGAAAAAAAAGAAAGAGAAATATGTATTGTATCTATGTTTCTATTAAAATGAGATTTTATTTAAAAAAAAAAAAGATTGAGAGAGAAAGTTGCTAAGTTCCAGAACAGTGGCCCTGGTGACATTTGACTCTCTAAACTTTTATCTAAGGATATTATAATAATCACCTGAGTCTAAGTATTTTATCTATAGGCTAAAAACCCCACATCACCAATTCCCATAGCCTGGACTCATGGGATCTCTTCTCTTTCTTTAGCAGTCTTTGTAATTCTCACCAAAATGAGTTCTTCTTACTCAATGACAATTAACTAGGCAAATGTCTTTTTTTGAGAGCTACAGATGAGCTGGAGAAAGGAGATGAAAACATCTGTTTTTCTCATAAGACTTAGACTTTATTTTGGATGTCCAATGAAAATCCAAATAATTCTAAAGCATCTGATAATTATAATTTCAGACATTTACCAGGACTCATTACTTGCCAAGACGTGTGTTGGGAATTTTTATATATTATTTCATTTAATTCTCAACACAATCCTAAGAGGTGGGTATTAGCATTCCTCTTTGGAGATGAAGAAACAGTCTCAGAAATGTGCCCAAGGTCGCATGGAAAGTAGGTGATAGGATGAGGTTTGAACACTAGGTTAATTATGGTTATGGTTAGGATTAGGGTTGGGGTTAGGGCTACTGTTAGATCCAGATAGGGTTAGAGTTAGGGTTAGGGTTAAGGTTGGAGTTAGGGCTAGGGTTAGGGTTCAGGTAGGGTCAGGGTTAGGGTTATGGTTAATGTTGGAGTTAAGGCTAGGGTTAGGGTTCAGGTAGGGTTAGGGTTAATGTTGGAGTTAGGGCTTGGGTTAGGGTTCAGGTAGAGTTAGGGTTATGGTCAGTTAATACTAGAAGTGTTTTTATTCCTGTGTCAGGACAAGCTTTGCTAGGAGATTCACACTCTCCAGATTATTGAAGCATTTCATGCAAAGATGTTTATAGTTTTTCTTTTCAAAGAGACTTTCTATCTTGCCTTACCCCTTTTATTAATCTCATTGCAGAGATTTTGTCTTTTACACTTCTCATTTCAAGGTATTTCCTGTTGCGCAAGGTGGCATATTGCATTTTTAAAATTTCATTTTCTTTCTTCATTTCATATTCCTTCTTGCATCTCATTCTGTGTCCTACAGACACAGACTGATGTCCTGTTTAGGAGTTGTAGCCTTGTACAATATGTACTTTGTTATGGTGGTGGTTTTGTGAATTTGTCTGTGTTACTACATGAATAAGATTAATCTGTAGATTTCTAAATATATGGTTTGTTTTCTTTTAGTTTTTTCTAAGCCATATTTTCACACAAGATCAGATAATTCTAAAACGCTTGCCAGGCAAATAACCATCCCTTTACAGTCCTCCTCTTTTTCTCCTAAAGGAACGCATTTCTAGCTCATTCCTTTGGGATATCCTTCTACATCTCTCTGTAACATACTTACAGTGGCATTTGATTAGTGCTTTCATTGTTAGTCTTTGTTTATGCTTTCCCTCTCTAGAAGACATGTATTAATCTCTCACATACTCCTGCCGTCTTTCCATATCCATGCTTTCCAACCTCTATTCCCGCACTGTAGTAATTCTTTGTGAGTAAATCAATATTCTGTTGTGGAAATAAATGAAGACTCCCCCCAAAATGAGAACGAACACAAGCTATTCCCTCAAAGCTTGCTATGGTGAGGGCATCAGGGACCACTCCTTGCATTTGACAGGGACTAGATCACAGGTAGAGGAGTGAGAGAGCTTAGAGTGGGAAAGAATAGGGTTTGAGTTGTGTTCAAGTCCAGGTTACTGGCCCAGGGAAGCTGAAGGTGAATTAACTAGAAGAAGGCATCTTACATAATGGGCTTGGGAGCAGCTTTGGCTTTCTATGATTGGTCTTGAACTAGAGGGAAACTGGAAGTCACTCATCACTTTTTGACCACCCTGAGCAAATTGCTATGGAGGCTGCAGTTGGACTTTCCGGGGCTGGTTATTGCAGAAGCTGGGCTTTGGGTGGGAGATCTACAAGTCCCAGGTCTCTGTTTGCATATTCAAGCTCATTGTGTATCATTATGCAAATCTTATTCAAGCTGAGCCTTATAGTTTCCTATACATACTTCATTTCCTGAATACTTGCTGTTTTGTCTTGAGTTAATAATTATCTCTTTTGTATTCAGGTATGTGTGTGTAGTTTTTTATACACTGATCGTTATCTCCAAACTCTGTCATTTGTCAAAGTCTCTTTTTTTCTGTTTAGAAATATTAGTTATTTCATTCATGTGGCTTTCCTGAAAGATTCAGTTTTGCCCAGTCTGCTGACACACACCTGTGGGACACATTTGCCATTCTGGGGACTTTTTCATCATCCTGTGGAGACTCCTGTTGCCCTTCTCCTGTGTAAGTTCCTCTTTTCAACTGTTTCCTTGAATGTCTCTTGCTACATTTATTTCCTCTTTTTGTTAGAGCATTTTATCCAACAACCTCCTGGAAAGGGGTGTGTAGTAAGCAATTTTGGAGACCTTACATACGTGGAAAATACCTATTCTAGCCTTTTTTATTTGTTCCATATTAAAGTTAACATAAAATTAATTTCCTTAATAACTTGGAAGACATTGCTCTATTGTTTTCGACATTTTGATGTTGCTTTTGAGAAGACCAAAGACAATGTAATTCTTGTTGTTGTTGCTTTGGTAATAGAAATAAAGACTCAGAATTTTAAAATTCAACTTTTCTATGCCCTGATCACTGGTAGGTGAGAAGAAAACATGGGAGAAACATGGTAATGACTTGGAGGGTTTTCTTTTTCTTTTCTTAGCTTATGTGAAACTTGTTTAGGAACACTGACAAGTAAGAATTTCTTAGCAGGAATGGGGATGGGGTGGGAGTGGGGTTGATCTATCTGCCTCTTTTTACAGAAACCAGTTTTTTTCCCTTTGATCACATATCATGTGTAACACCTGAGATCCTATAGGCAGGGGTATTTGAGAGCCAGAGGGGTTTTCGGCAGGACAGGAATATCCTGAGGCAAAGAGAAATTTGGGGAAAGGCATAGGGGGGACTGAATTGTCTTGGTGGGGAAGGGTGGATGTCTCATCAGAACTCAGCATCTCCCTAGTCTTTGGAAGTTCACAGATCTTCTGACTGTCTCTAGTTTTCTGAAATCACTGTGCTCTATTTGTTCTCCATTGTGCTGTGTCTGCTGTAGAATCTTCCAATCAGGAAGTCCACATCCTTCCATCTATTCCTCAGATTCCTATAATTCGTCTCTATTCCAGAGTCACATCCTTCAATCCATTTATTTTCCTCTCTATTCCAGGTTTTCTAGCTTTTTTCTTGTTGTGGATCACATCATAGTTTGCCAAAAGCTTTTTCTACATTTATGTAAGTAAATATATTTTTCTCTTTAGTGCATATAATTATGCATCTACTTATTTCCTTTAACATGATAGTAAGCACATTTATGAATATTATGCACTAGCCATCAGTATATTACATGTTTATCTTTCTGCACAGCATAATATAATGTTGTGAAGATGCAAAAGCTGCCTTTCTCTCACAGTCTTCTCCTTAGTCACAGCCTTCCTGACTTTTTCCTACAGGGGCTTTATTATATACAAGATGACCATATAAATTATATGATCCATCTCATAGAACTTTTTCTTAGAGACACGCACTTTCCTATGTAAACTTATATTTGATTACCTGGCTGGAGAAGCATTTATTCTTTAGGTTATGAGAATCCATGCTAAATACAAAAGAAAGGTCTATGGTTATCTGGCAAAGAGAAAAATGAAGTCCACAAACAAGTGCATTCAATCAGTTAAATCTGGGATGCTCAATGACGTATTTTAGGGTCTATGTTAAAAATAAATTTTAATATCAGATATTGTTATTGGATTGGCCAGAGACAACTGTAGGGAAAGGGAAAGAGTGGGACTCTTGGGATAATTTATGAATTATTCACTCATATAGGTGTCTTGGGAGCATAAAAGGTACAAGTATCATCCCGGGTGCTGGAGATATAGAATAAGGTAGATGCCATCTATATCTTCACAGAGCTTACCCTGGAATGGCAAAAACAGATCATATAAATATTAAATAAAATATGTCCAGTGTTAGGTGAGGTGGCTCTAGAGTACACAGCAAAGGACCTGCAACACACAAGGCTTACGAAAGGCGGCCCTGAGGTGGTGGGTTTTTAGCTGAGATCAGAGTCTGAGGAGGAAAGGGAGAGTATTAGTCAGTGGGAGTCACCTGGGCAAAGTCTCAGAATTCAGAGAATCTGACTTGAGACGAATCTGAGGAAGCAGACAGGAGAGAGATAATAAAAAGTCACACTGGGAAGTCTGGATTTTACCCTACAGGCAATGGAAATCATTACAAAATATTTATCAGGATGATGAAATGATAAAAAGTCTTGTTTTAGAACAATCATTGATTGTTGTATCAAGAATACCTGAGAATGAATAAGAGTCGAGGGGCAGAGATCTTTGGCTATTTTAAAAATTCAGGTAAGAGATGATGGTCACCTGGATTTTTGTTAGAATGGGGGGCATGGAGATAAATTAATGAGGTCAAGAGGTATCAGGGAGATAGAATTAATTGGACTAGACATTTGGCTGGGAAAGAAAGGAGGGAAAAAGAAGAATAAAGGACAGTTTCCACATTATTCTCAGTGCCTAGTGGATAAAAAGTTTCCGTTTGTCTCCCATAGAGACTGCTGTTGGAGAACCAGCTTTGGAGAAAGATGATGATCTGATGATCACTGTTCTGAGTTATTTACCTCTGAGTACTCTGCCAACTTCCAAGTGTGGATATTTGCCAGGGTGGTGGATGTGTGGGTCAGAAGCGAAGAAAAGAGGTTTAGGTAGAGGCATAGAAATAAAAGCCATCAAAATTAGACAGCAGTGGAAGCCCTGGGCTGGTTAATCTCAGTCAGCCCAGCAACGAGAAAGAATTTCTTTTCTTTTTATTGTACTTTAAGTTCTGGGGTACATGTGCAGATCTTGCAGGATTGTTGCATAGGTACACACACATGCCATGGTGGTTTGCTGTCTCCCCAGTAGACCCAGTGTGTGATGCTCCCCTTCCTGTGCCCATGTGTTCTCATTGTTCATCACCCACCTATGAGTGAGAACATGTGGTGTTTGATTTTCTGTTCTTGTGTCAGTTTGCTGAGAATGATGGTTTCCAGATTCATCTATGTCCCTATAAAAGACATGAACTCTTTGTTTTTTATGGCTGCATAGTATTCTATTGTGTATACGTGCCATATTTTATCCAGTCTATCACTGATGGGCATTTGGGTTGGTTCCAGGTCTTTGCTATTGTAAACAGTGCCGTAATGAACATACGTGTGCAAGTGTCTTTATAATAGAATGATTTATAATCCTTTGAGTATATACCCAGTAATGGGATTGCTGGATTAAATGGAATTTCTTTTTCTAGATCCTTGAGGAATGGCCACACTGTCTTCCACAATGGTTGAACTAATTTATACTCCCACCAACAGTGTAAAAGTGTTCCTATTTCTCCACATCCTCTCCAGCATTTGTTGTCTCCAGATTTTTTAATGTGCTTATTTAAAAATGTTTTTTCTAGGGCTTATGTTGAAACTGATGCCCTGTTTCTTGGGTAAATCCCAAAGAATATGTATTTCAATATGTTTCCAGGTGGTGCTTATAGATACTAACTTGTGCAAGCTATTCATTTTGAAGAGGAGAAAATAAACCCAGAGACGGCGTCCTGAGGAGTCAGTCATTGAAAGGCATGTGGAAGATGAGGATCCATCAAATGGATTAGGATGGAGCAGGAAAAATGCATGGGAAGAAATTCCCTAAATGTGTGAAACAGAAATAGGACAATGACTAAAGAAGGATGGCATTGTTAACTATGTCAAATTCTTTCATGGCCTCGGTCAAAATAAAAACTCAAGATATCCTTGGCTCAACAAGATGGAGATTTTACTGATTTTGTTTTCTTTAAAGAATTCTCACTCTGTCACCCAAGCTGGAGTGTAGTGATGTGATCTCAGCTCACTGCAACCTCTATCTCCTGGGTTCAAGTGACCGTCCCACCTCAGCCTCCCTGGTAGCTGGGATTACAGGCACACACCACCATGCCCACATAATTTTTGTATTTTTAGTAGAGATGGGATTTTATCATGTTGGCCAGGCCGCTCTCAAACCACTGACCTCATCTGATGCACCTGCCTTGATCTCCTAAATTGCTGGGATTACAAGTGTGAGCCACCACACCTGGCCCAATTTTACTAATCTTAAGGAATAGTTTCAGTGATATGATGGGAACCAAAAGAGACTGCAGTGGATTGAGTGCATTGGGAATGATCAGGGAAAAGAGGTTTAAAAAGTTAGGCTGAGAAGGGCAAGAGGGAGAGAAGATGGCTAACAGAGAGTCAGAGAGGTTGATTCTCCTTAATTTGGAAATGGCTTCAGTTTATCATAACCTTAATGAGAAAAAGCCATTAGAAAAGGAGAAAATGGAGAAAAAGGAGCAATATGAATAGAACAGGTCTCAGTGAGTCCGGAGAGATGGGCCAGAGCATCTGTGGACGCACTCATGTGAGAAAATCACTTCTGCTATTGATATTGATACAAACCCTTTCCTTCAAATGTTCTATGAGAAGCAATATCCGGTTATAGGTATTCAGTGTTGTTGGTGGCTACATAAATATGTCTACATCTTTCATAGTAAACCTAAAGCATAATTTTATAATATTTCAAAACCCATCCTTGATGACCCCAATGACTTGGATTTCCGTATTAGAAAACAGATAGAACCAGGTGTACGTATCTTTTACCTGGAATATTTTACTTCATTTGCCTAAATTCAATTGTAATGCCTAAAGATCTAATTTTGACATGTTTAAGGCTATGAACAAATACCAACCAGAATTATACAGCAACAAATACAAACTGAACGAATTTTGGACTTGATTCTTTCCTTGGTGAATATTTGTCTTGTTAACACATGTTTGACCAGTTCACAGAAACACCATTGTTAAAGTGTATTCCTGTTCCTGCCACTTTCGGTACCTCTTTTTCTCCTTGGCAGTAATAATTCGCAGTTCAAGGTTTGCCAGAGCAAAGCATTCTCCAGGTAAAACTTCAAGCGCCTGTGTTTTGATTGTAGGTTTTTGGGAAGAGTGGTAGTTATTTGGGGTGGTAAAGGAGATTTGAGTGAGGACATGAAGCTCTTATTCCTGTTCTCTGCAGTTACTCCAGATTGAGAAGCCCCAAGTTACCTGCAATTTATCAATTGCCCAAAGAACATGTTCCACTCCCTGGCAAATTAATGTGCCCCATATGTCAGTGCTGGGTTTATAGATGGTTTGTCCTTTTTATTTTTTATCTTATGTGAATGTGAGTGGAGGTCAGAAAGTACTTTTTTCTCTCTCTGTTTTGCATCAACACTTGAAAAAGGTCCCAAACACACACACACCTTCACTATCCAGGCTGGTAACCAAATGCACGGGGCAGGTTGGAGTAAACCAGTAATTACTAATTTTGCTTGCTTTGCTTCCAAGTCACATAAGTGCCAATTATGAGACCCTTTAAATGCTCTTTGGGGTAAGCCAGTTGGCATTGCTAAAAATGAATGATGGGTACATAGGGATTCATTGTACTCTTCTTTCTGCTTTTGTGTATGTTTGCAATTTTCCATAATAAAAAGTAAAAAAAAAAAAAACTTGAAAGCCAAATTAAGCAGTCACACACCATCTGCACCCTGTCTACACAAGCCACTTTGCAATTCCCAGAAGGAACTCTGAGATTGAGATGCTGTATCTCATGCCCTTTTTTCTGCCATGTTATTTGTGTGAGTGTCATGGACTGAGCACCCTGGATCTTTGCCCGTTGAGGAGATAGCATGATGGAAGGGGAAGACCACAGGCTTTGGAACTGAAAGTTGTCCATGGGTGTGAATGCTTCTCCTCTTGGTACTGGTCATGCAGCTTTCAGACAGTCGCTTTTCTCCTAACCCAGGTGTTCTTATCAGCAAGCAGAATTTACAGATGATATATTGACAAAATAACCTAATGTTTGCAAATATAACTCACAAACTCTGTTTGACTATATAAAAGCTGGTTATTATTCAATAAGAGCAATTATAAGTGCTATTAATATATGCCAGCTAATCACTGTAAAGGCATGATGATGGTTCATCTGTGGCGTCAGGAAGAGTAATTGCTGTACCAACTATTTCTTGCTTATAAATGAGAAAACTGGGGGTCAGGAGGGTGAAGCACATTGAACAAAGACACTAAACAGTGCTTGCCAAGGTCAAGTTTGAATCAAAAGTGTCCCACACCTGCTTGTCACTTGATTCTGCACAAGCCACCAGGGACAGACAGAAGCTCTGTTGTAAATTTTCAAACCAGTGTTTGACCCAGAAACATGTTACCTCTACAGAATGCAAATTCCATTTAATCCAAGTTGAGAGAAAGAAAACTTCACCACATCTTTCAGACTAGACAACCCAGGCCTATGGGATTTCCACTTCACCAAAATGACTGAGAGGTCTGTGGGTTGATGGCAAAGTTGGCCACAGCCTTCCTTTTTTCCCAAGTTCTCTGCTCCCAGATGCCACTTGGAAGGTGGGCCTTGGAAACAGAAGCCACACAGAACATAATGACAAAGTAAGTAAGCAGAACTGCACTAGTCATAAGTTGCAAACCTGGGATCAACAACTCTCCATTTTTTAAGACTCTTTTATATGTTCTTTGCATTGTCTTTTATTTTGTTAATTCTCTTATGCAATATCTTATATTTTCAATATTTGCCTTAGTTGTTATGACCCTAAATTTGTGGGCTTTTGCAAATAAGTGTATCTACATAGACAAACATTACTCCTTTTGTTCACAAAGGTCAATATCGCATAGAAGAGAATGATTTACAGGGACTTGGAAAACAAACAGGGGAAGTTTTAATAAGGTTTTCAGTGAAGTCTGATACAATGTGTCCGAATTTATGCCATTTCAATATATTAGATACAAAAAGAAAATCACATTGCTTTGAAGGAATATACCTTTTATTTCTGGATTTTGGTTGAAAGCCTAATAGAAAATAAATTGTCAAATGTGGGGAGATGGTAGATCTCATTAAATTGAACTGGGAAGTTATAGATAGCATTAAATAATTCACTTTCATCAAGAGAAGGAAAGAAAACATCAGAAAAGAAATTGTGCATCTTTCTACTTTTCAAATGCTTGTATTTGATTATCTTCTTCAGATAAATATTCATATGAAATGCTTTCCTTCATCACTTCTGCAAAGCAGTCTCCAAAAGCCTTTTATTTTCTTTCATTGTTTGGAAGTGAACTGATATATAGAGTGATGAAAACCTCTCTAGCCTTCCCAGATGGTAACTGGATCTGCTATGAGTTTCAGGTGATATTAATAACTTCTGTCAGGCTTAATTATAGTTTTCTTACAGTGTTATTTATTTACTTATTTATCTTACTTTTTTTAGTTTTTATTTTTTTGAGACAGAGTCTCATTCTGTCGCCCTGGTTGGAGTGCTGTGGCACGATCTCTGCTCACTGCAGCCTCTGCCTCCCGGGTTCAAGTGATTCTCTTGCCTCAGCCTCCCAAGTAGTGAGATTACAGGTTTTTAAAAAGAGATGGGGTTTCACCATGTTGGCTAGGCTGGTCTCAAACTCTTGACCTCAAGTGATCTACCCTCCTCAGCCTCTCAAAGTGCTGGGATTACAGGCATGAACCACTGAGCCCAAAGTGTTTTTCATTTACATGACTCTCACCATTGGAAACATTGCTCCTATTGTTTGCATAAATAATGAGTCAACAATTTCCCTAGATAGAGTGTCTAAATAGCTAATTAAGGGTAGTTTTGTTTTGGCACTTATGTCTGAGTAAGAATGTGCAGCTTTGGTGATTTACAGAATTAGAGTCTCTCTATGAAGTCAAGTCTTGAGATACAATTTCTACTCTACAGAAGGGTTAATCTGAGGCAAACAGAACTGCGTGTCTTGGGCACTAAAGAAGCAGTGTCTTGTAAGCCCCATGAAGACCCAGCAAGAGGAGTTGCTCATGCCATGAGGTCTGACCATGAGCTAACATCAGCCCTTTGAGTCTCTATTAGTCTGTTTCTAGGTATGAGTAATTGGCCCATTGCACTATAGAGGTTGTTGAATTCAAAATGTAGAATTACTTAGGGTCTGAACAATAGATTGTAATAATTCATTCTTTTTATTGAAGAGATGGATGCAAATAGAGTCAGAGCCTGATTTGTTTAGGGACATTTTTTTCTAGGTGAGTGAAAGTTGAAAAGGCCGTTGACTATAATTCCCAGAGGTCTCATGCAATGAGACCAAAATTGCCCAGAAATTTTTGTCACGGGGAGTCTGGAGATGATGCCATGTCCCGCAGTCGGTAAGGGTAGGGGCAAGGCCTACTGTTTGGAATAATCTAAGGGTCACATTAGAATGAGTATGCTCAGAAACAACAATCACAACAAAGAGGAAAGCCATTATAGTGGATGCCAGACATATATAGTAATTGAGAGGAAGAATGATCATAATAAAGCGGGTGAAAATAAAACAGGAATTAGACAAGGATCTTGGTTCTACAGGTTGGGAGGAAGAGTCTGCTGTTTAAAGTCATGCTGTGATACTCTAGAGGGCCTTTGAAAACTTCATTTTCAGGCCTTTTACTGAAGTAGCCTCCATATCATGTAGAATTCTGAATTTCCACACTAAGTTGCGAACTGTGAATGCACTGCTGTATTTGTTGTTAGCCAAATGTCATATGGTCACTTCCAAAAGGGGTTCCAGGGAGTTTATTCCTGATACCTCTTTGGGTCAATGAATTCTCCTAATTGAAGATGACGAAGGGTCTGTTTAGAAAGATGTTGTGGGAAGGTAACCTGAATTGACGACTGTGGGACTGCCATGTCCCTGTGCAGCAAAGAAGAGTCTTGTGTCAGAGGTGAAAGCCCTATTTAAATGATCCTTCTAGTTATCAGGTCACAGGGGGATGACTCACATGTCCTTGAAGGAGTGGACCAAACAGACAGACATTGGCTAAACGATCTCAAAGTTTTCTGAAAATTTTGTTATTTTTAATTTAAGAATGCCATTGTTATTTGGAGCTTACACGGACTCACCCCAAATTCTTTCTTGCAAGAGGTCCAAAAACCCTCTATTGGTTTTTGCATGGCATTTTAACTTAAGAATGCCATTGGTCATTCTTAAGTGAAATATCTTTTCAATCTTTCATCCTTTCAATCTTTAGAAAAGGTTAGGGATGGCAATATCAATGTAGTTTTTGAATAAGTGGTGATACTCTACTGGGCTCTTTTATAGTAGTTTCTGTAAAGTGTGTGCCTCAGTCACTTGATGTAAAAGTTGGTGTGCAACAGATTGAAAACACAAAATCAAGTCACTTTTAGCGACAATTAGGGCTTTAGCTATTCAGCAAGAAAATGTTTCCTATATCCTGATAATAGAAATACAATAATAATGCATAGTTAAGTCCCATGTACAGTGGAAGGAAGCTGGACAAAATGTAACAGAAGGTGTTCAAGAAAGCTTTGAGGTTTTTGTTCCTGGTTAGGTCCCTCTTTTTCAGTGTATTTGAATATTCTATTTTTGAAAGTTGACATATGACCCCTAAATAACCTCAACAATCTCTTTAAAGTTTTCTTATCAATCTTCACATAAGATAATAACCTATCTGCCTGCATCATGCTGAGTAGTTTCATGGAGACACTTAGCTAATATCCCTGTGAAATTGTTACTGGAAAGGGCTCCTGATCCAGACCCCAGCAGAGGGTTTTTGGACCTCGTGAAAGAAAGAATTTGGGGTGAGTCCATAGAGTAAAGTGAAAGCAAGTTTATTAGGAAAGCAAAGAAATAAAAGAATGGCTACTCCATAGACAGGGTAGCACCATAGGCTGTGAGACTGAGTATGCTTAGGGTTGCTTCTCGATTATATGCTGAAAAAGAAGTGGATTACTCCTGAGTTTTCTGGAAAAGGAGTGGTCAATTCCTGGAATTGAGAAAGAGTTTACCCCCTTCTCAGCCTTATAGGGTAACTTCCTGTGTTGCCATGGCATCTGTAAACTGTCATGGCACTTGTGAGAGTGTCCTTTAGCATGCTAGTGCATTATAATGAGCAGCGAGAATGACCAGAGTCACTTTTATAGTGGGATTTGGCTAGCTTCTTTACGGCAACCTGTTTTATCAATGGGGTCTTTATGACCTGAATCTTGTGCTGACCTCCAGTCTCATCCTGTGATGAAGCATACTTACCCTCCTGGGAATGCAGCCCACAGGTCTCAGCTTTATTTTACCCAGTTCTTATTCAAGATAGAGCTGCTCTGGTTCAAATGCCTCTGACAAAATCATCTGGTGCCACTAAGCAGCTGTCTCAGGAGAACCAACGGTTATATGAGGGCAAGATACAACCCATTTGTTTTTCCCATTTTCTTATTTAAAAATCAGGGACTAAACATTGATCTCTTACAATTGTTAGCAGAAGGGGGTCCCAGTCCACGCCCCAAGAGAGGGTTCTTAGATCTCCACACAAGAACGAATTCAAGGCAAATTCATAGAGTACAGTGAAAGCAAGTTTATTAAGAAAGTCAAGGAATAAAGAATGGCTCCTCCATAGGCAGAGCTCAGCGTGGGATGCTCAGCTGCTTATACTTATTGTTACTTGTTGACTATATGCTAAACAAGAGCTGGATTCTTCATGAGTTTTCCAGGAGAGGGGTGGGCAGTTCCCAGAACTGAGGGTTCCTCCCCTTTTTAGACCATATAGGGTAACTTCCTGGCATTGCCATGGCATTTTTAAACTATCACCAGTGCTGATGGGAGTGTCTTTTAGCAGCTGACTCATTATCATTAGCGTATAATGAGCAGTGAGTACAATCAGAGGTCACTTTCATTGCCATCTTGGTTTTGGTGGGATTTGGCCAACTTTCTTACCACAGGTGTTTTATCAGCAAAGTCTTTGTGACCTGTATCTTGTGGCCGACGTCCTATCTCATCCTGTGACTTAGAATGCCTAACCTCCTGGGAATGCAGCACAGTAGGTCTTAGCCTTATTTTACCCAGACCCTATTTAAGACAGAGTTGCTCTGGTTTGAATGCCTATGACACAATGACCACTCTGAATTTTTCCAGAGATTTATCACTTGATAATTTAGAGTCATAATCTTAAAGCTAAGGTTGACTAGTTAACACCAGGATTGGTAGAACAGCTTATTTAGGTTCCATATGACCTCTGCTTTGTATGGGTCTCATTTTTTATAATAGCCACCTCTCTAGAAAGTAGGGGTGCATATATTACAGTAAGAACGTTATTTAGGGGGATAGCTCATACTGCCCCCGAAAAGTAATTTGATATTTGTTATGTATTTTCCTCTGTGATCTTTGATCTTGGCTAATGGACAGGTTCTGGTGAGTGTATTAAATTAGGCTGTACTGGCTAATTTCACCTCAAATAAAGGAATGTATTTTAAGTAATAGCTTGAATTCATGGTAGTATATCCTGTGAGATAACCATCTTAGTTTGTGTGGTATGATACATCAATAAGTAATATTGGGTCAGGGTTTTCAATGGGAGTTTCAAGTAAATGTGAGTGAGGTACAGACAGTCCTGAAACTGCCACTGCAAAATTATGACTAAGACAGTGAAAGAGACCTGGCCTAACCAACTCCATCTTGCTTCTAACCTCCAAGCTGTGCTTGTTCATTTCTAGGTGTAGGCTGAACTAACTTTGGGAGGAACCTACTTTACAGTTTAAAACAAAGACGATAACAGCTCCTTTCCGAAGCAAACCCCCTTCTTGCCTGTGGACCAGACTGCCTTTGCAGGACTAACAAATTAGCCACAAGATGAGAAGTTACGGTTTAGGAGTCATGCAGCTGGAGGCTACAGGATTCTCACCCTCCTTAAATTGCTCCTGGGGATAGCATCACTATTATAAAACCTAAGGTCAGTGCTTATTTTGCAGACCCTGAACTTGATGGATCAGCTGGCACCACCCAAGTCAATAAACTGGTTCATCTGGTCTTGGAGCCCCTGCCCAGGAATTGACTCAACGCAAGAGGACAGCTCTGACACCCTACGATTTCATCTCAGCCACAGCCAGTCAGCTCTACGGACTCACTGGCCCTTCCAACCCAACAAAGTGTCCTTAGAAACTCTGATCCCTAAACACTTGGGGAGACTGATTTCAGTAATAAAACTCCTGTCTCCTGCACAGCTGACTCTGAGTGAATTACTCTTTATTGTAATTCCCCTGTCCTGATAAATTGGCTCTGTCTAGGCAGCAGGCAAGGTGAACCCGTTGGACTGTTACACTTCCGTAATTGAGTGAAGACAGCCATGAGGCTTTGTGTCTTCCAGCTGGAGCAGGGGAACGGCAGGATTCAGTGTTGTAGGTGTAAGTGGTAAGTAGAAATGTGAGAGGAAGAAAATGACAGCATACCATGAGAAGTTAACAGACTTACTGAAAGTATTGTGTATTCTCAGTCAGTAGTAGTGCCTGGAACTTCATGAGGAACCATGAGATTGTGTGAAGATAATTACTAAATGATGTCTACTGACTGGTGCATTATTAAACAAATGTGTGCACATCTACCTCATGGACCCACAGTAACACTACAAATGACTCTAATACCCATCAGTAGGTGATATTGGCCCCTCGTGGGGTTTTTAAGTGACTTGACATACTGTAAAGAACTAGGAACAGGACCTAGGTCACAGTAGTGAGCGATGAGTTTTAGGGGCTGATGTTATTACTATTATTACTAGAAGAACCTCATATAATTATAAGTTCTTCTAGGGCAGAACCTCTATATCCTTTTCCTTCATATCTCCATTTGCTCTGAGAGCCCATTTGCTAGATTCTCCACACAAGTTCACCAAATGGATGGAATTCTTTCCATTTTTAGGAAAAAGGAGGGTATTTCTGATGAACAATTGTGGTGAAAGGCCTTAACGTATTCTCCTCTCCAAAATAAATGACCAGTATAATACAAAAAGGGAGAGAGAAAGAGATGGAGGAAAGCATCCCACCAGCCTGCATTTTCTAGGCCAGGCCATTTCTCGAAAGCCTCCCTGCTGAGTGTTTTACTTTTTCAAGTTGTATTAAAATAGATGACTTAATGTTTGCTCAGAATTTTTCCAAAGGAATCTGCTGACAAGGACATTGAACTCCCTTTGCATATTCAGCTGCCCACAGCTACCCAGTGCTCCCTTACTCCTTTAATCTGCATATGAAAGAGACCAAGACAGGAGCCAGGAGAGAAGGGAAGGGCCCTCTTGCTCTTTGTCGAAGCACTGAATGTGCTTCTGTGAGGGCAAGGGCATCTGGGGCTTGGACGCCAGTCACCACATTTTGACCTTGTGTGGACTCCTCTCCTGGCCCCAGCAAGGGCTTCACAAGGGGAGGACCCTGCTCTCGGCCTTGGCCACCACTGAATCAACCTTTGAAAAAATTGTAACAGAAAATTACTACATTGAAAGAGCTAACTCCATCTTGCTTCTAACTTCCAAATTGTCATTGTTCATTCCTGGGCATACGCCAAACTAAATTTAAGAGAAATTTAGTTTATAGTTTAACTTTAAAACAAAGACTATAGCAGCCCTTTCCCAAAACAAATTCCCTTTCTACCTGGGCCCTAGGCAGTCTTTGCAGGACTAACAAATTAACCACAGGACTAGAAATTATGATTTAGGGGTTATGCAGCTACAAGATTCTGACCCTTTCCAAATTTCTCCTGGGGATAACATCACTACTGTAAAACCTGAGGTGAGTGCTTGAGATATTTTGCAGGCCTTGTACTTGATGGATCAACTGATAAGGCCCAGATCTATAAACTGGCAGGTCTGGTCTTGGGTCCCCGACGCAGAAACTGACTCAGCATAGGACAGCTTCAACTCCTTAGGATTTCATCTGCACCCAAACAAACAGTACTCCCAGCTTTCCAACGTTTTGCCCACCAAATTTTCCTTAAAACTCTGACCCTCGAATTTTCTGGGAGACTGATTTGAGTAATGATAAAACTCCAGTATCCTCATACAGCTGGCTATGCATACATTAAACTCTTTCTCTACTGCAATTCCCCTGTCTTGGTAAATTAGCTCTGTCTAGACTTCGGACAACCTGTAGGACAGTTGGTTACACTACGGGATGTGGAACAGAAGGTCATGGGCTCTAGTCCCTGCTCAGATACTCACTCAAGTGTGTAAGTATCTCATCTTCCGCCATAACTTGGAGTTTTTCTGGAGCACTCAGTCATTCACTAAAGTTGTGTTTGTTGAGCATGTACTGAGTACTCACAGAGCCTGTCCTCCAGGAGCCCACAGCTTAGCAGCAAAGAGATACATGAACAGGAGAAACAGTTGTCATGATTATCAATATGGGAACAGTCACAGCCTCCTCACTTTCTCGGAATAACCAGTCTTTCTGCAAAGCCATCTCCAAAGTCGAAACTGTTCCTTTTCTTGCGGCTTCCATTTCTGCTGCCGCCAACTCAGAATCTGGGCCCCTTCAGCCTTTGCATGGATGCAGGGAGTTGCAGTTTCAGGAAATAAGGATCACTATAAGCCCCACAGTCTCCAGGGACTTCTATCAGTGCCCTGATGAGGCCATTTTTATTCATGGGAAAGGCCCCTCACAGATGTTCATGACATTTTTGTTAAACATTTAGTAGTGTTTCAACAATTACTTCAACAAGGTGGGCAGGAAACAAGAGAAAAAGAAAAGAGAGAGTTGAAAATGAAGATGTCTATTTAAAAAAATCTAAATTTGTATTCAACCAGAAAAATATTGAGATTGGTACTAGCAAAAAGGAAGCTGAAAATGTAAGGTCCAGGCACTTTATTTCACATTACTTCACAGTCAAAAGACGTTCATTCTCTCAAAGGTGCCTATGCCTGTTACTTCCACTTTTAAGTCAACTTTAAGAACTTAGGGGTTATAACAGAGAGCAAGATAATTTCCATTATGAAAAACAACAACAAAATCCAAAATCACAACTTGCAAACTTGTTTGTGATAGTAATAATTACTCAGCCATCCTAAATTCCACTTAATGTAACGAAAATGGCTGTGAGTTGACACTCAATGGAAACGTATATGTATAATTAGATTCATTAAATTCAGATCTGGATTTCAATAACACCAGACTAGAGGAGACATGCTTGTTTTCCAAATCTTACTCTTTAAACCAGCTTCATTTAAATGCAATTTCTTTTAAAAAATATCTCGGTCATTTTAATACTGAAATTAATAGGAAAAACAAGTAATTTTATATGAAGCTTTCCAGAAAGCCCTTCATACCTGGTCTGCTTGTAGCTATGAATGTAAAATAGTGTTTTAGAATTTCATCAGCTGAATGAGCAGAACAGATTTAAATGCATGCATAATTATTTTACATAGTACACCTGGTAGCTTTGATTTCTCACACTGGGGTTACTTAATTTTCTTTTTTTTTTTTTCAGTTTAGGATGGGTTTATTAGGATATAATCCCATCATAAATCGAGGAGCATCTGTATATCACTTTGAGTTTCTAATGTAGATTGCATTTCCCTATGTAATTCTAGGTCTAGCCACATAAGCATTTCTAAAAGTTAAGTGCAAAGTATGTTGGAAACATTATACCAGTGGAAGAGAAGACTTCGATCTGATGACGTCACATACTCTCAAAGACACCATGGCTTTTTGATGAATTACCAATATGTAGTTCAGAGATTGCAAACTGGCAGTTTTCAGATAAAAATCCACCTCTTAAAATGTTTATTATTTTCCTCTTAAAATGTTCTGTGTTTAAATTTAATTTTAGTTAATTACCAACATTCCATAATAGTGGGATCTCAGGCAAACATTAATATTCTGCCCTTCTCTGCTTTCGTGAGAAAATTTGCTCACGCTTGGCCTGAGTCCTATAGGGAAACAATCAGCCTCGGATGAGAATGCACCTTTCGACCCTGCAAAAGCTTCTAGGTTCAGCATGGCCCCTGAGGCTTCCCACACCTCACACTTTACCGCTTGCTTTTCACTCAGGTATTGGAGTTCATCACCCTGAGAAGATTTTAAAACTTGTTGTGCTGGGCTATCATCTGAGTTCATTCAGAACCAAACCCAATGCACGATGTGCCTGTATGCTGATTCCTACAGTAATTTATAACTTATAGCATAGAATGTTTGAAGAATATCAAAGTGTTATGAGTTTTCTTTACCACTCACACCAATAAAACCAGAAGCAGAAGCTGCTGCCCCATTTCTTTCTTTCTTTTTGTCCGTTTGTTTGTTCTGAGATGGAGTCTCGCTTTGTCACCCAGGCTGGGGTGTAGTGGTATAATCTCCGCTCACTGCAATCTCTGCCTCCCCAGCTCAGGTGATTCTCCTGTCTCAGCCTCTCAAGTAGCTGGGATTACAGGCATGTGCCACCACACCGGGCTAACTTTTATATTTTAAGTAGCGATGGGATTTCAACATGTTGGCCAGGCTGGTTTCTAACTCCTGACCTCAGGTGATCCACCCACCTTTTGGCCTCCCAAAGTACTAGGATTACAGGCATGAGCCACCACAGATCACCTGAGGTCAGGAGTTCAAGACCAGCCTGGCCAACATGGCAAAATCCCATCTCTACAAAAAATATAGGTGGCATGAGCATGTCATCCCATCTATTTGGGAGGCTGAGGCACAAGGAACTTTAAGGGTTTTGATCTTAAGGAATTCTGGCTTTTTAGGATTTCAACATTTGGGATGATGGTGTTGGAGACTTTATCTTTTGGGATTGTGATTGACACCTATGTGGAGGGCAAGTTAGAGATTAAATTTGAGTTCAATTGAACATGGACACAAACAGTGGTCACCAACCTACATAGATGTATAGATTTAAGAGGGTATTTATTATGGGAATTCACCAGTCACCAGGTTGTGTGAGTCCTTGAGGCGTTCATTGAGCATTGTTTCAGAGAAATCTCTGTTTCAATCTATTCCTGTATGTTAGTTATTGAAAAACAACAGACAGTCACAAAAAGAGGTTGACGTTTTTGTGTTCCTTGAGCCCTTTCATGAAGGGCCCTGGTGACTTGACCTCATGTCAAACAACTCCTTACAAAAAGAGCTATGGTCCCAGACTGCACTGAAGCTCCGTGAGACCTCTCCTTGTCTGTATACAGAAGAGTGTCCAACTCTGGAGTCCAGGCTATTACTTCCTAGTCTGATGGTGAATCCTCCATAGTCTGGTGAGTGTAAATATATATATATATATATATATATATATATATATATTTTATCTTCTCCCTTTCCCATTGCAATTTGCTTACTAAACTGTTTGCTGATTCTATCTGCATTGCCATTTACATGGGAGAAATCTTGTTAACACTTAGAGGTATTGTGTGTGTGCCTTTTCTTCTCCCCTTGTACTTTTCATGCACAGAACAACCTAATAGATCTATCTTCACCACTGTAAATGAGCAGTATCTAATCTGTTGACAGCCTGAATACAACAAAAAGGCCGAGAAAGGGTGACTTTTCCCTTTTCCTTCTTGAACTGGGATATCTGTTTTATCCTGCCCGAAGACACTGGAAGTAGTGGTCATTGGGACTTCCCACTACAGGCTTTATACCAGTGGCCTAGTTCTCCATCCTTTGGACTTAGACTGAGAATTACACCCTGCCCTGCTTCTCCAGCCTTCAGACTCAGACTAAATCATACCACTGATTTCCAGGTTTTTCAGCTTGCAGATGACACATCCTAGGATTTCTCAATCTCTATAACTGCGTGAATGAATTTCCATGTAAAAATATCCTCTTAAATCGATACATCTATATCTATACTATCTATGTATCTATCCATCCACCCATCCAGCCTGTCATCCATCCATCTATCATATTGGTTCTGTTTCTCTGGTGAACCATTAATATCTTATTTACTATAAGACTCAAAATCTTATGATGGACACTTTAAACTGGTTACTCTAACATCATCCTCCTGCTTCTCCTTTTTTATTTTTGAGACGGAGTCCCGCTCTGTCACCAGGCTGGAGTAGAGTGGCACGATCCCGGTCCACTGCAACCTCTCCCTCCAGGTTCAACTGAGTCTCCCCCTTCAGCCTCCCGAGTAGCTGGGACTACAGGCGTGCACCACCATAGCCAGCTACTTTTTGTATTTTTAGTAGAGACTGGGTTTCACCATGTTGGCCAGGATGGTCTCGATCTCTTGACTTTGCGATCCTCCTGCCTCAGCCTCCCAAAATGCTGGGATTACAGGTGTGAGCTACTGCACCCAGCCTCCTTCTTTATCTTTCTTTACTATACAGAGTGAGAAGCAAAAATACTTTACAGATTCTCTTGCAATTAAGCATCATGTGACCCAATAAAAGCCACTTATGAACATTTTTAGGGAAAGCAGCTCTATTCAAATTAAAAGCAAAGGTTTATGAGAAATAGGCTGTTGGTACTATCCTCTTTTTACCTCCTAGGAATATAGATGTGAAGTGTGGTGATAGAGCAGCTATTTCATACCCGTACAACAGGGGTCAACTACTGAAGCTAGTGAAGACAGAGAGAAGGAGCCTGGGCTCTTGAATGCAACGTGAGCCCCACCGATGGCCAATATCCAGACTTCTTTTTCATAAAACCATAACTTTTAAAATATATTTATAGTATTTAATGTGGATTTATGTTAGCTGGTGTTGAAAACAAAATCTCATGTTACCTCCTCCTCATTGAAAGCCTTGGGCTTAATTCTGTGAATAAAGCAATTTCTAAAATCAACACTTTCTTAATTATTTATCTCCATGACACCTAGAAAACCCCACTTACCCTCAATAAACACAGATACAGCAGTGTATGGTGGAACGATAATGAGCTTGAGTCTGGTTACCCTAGGTTGAATCTTGATTTAGCTGCTCCTAGTTAAAGCCAGATGCAGTGCTTCTCATGATGCAGTTATGGCTCCCCACCACCACTGTGTGAGTTGCTTTATTTCTCTGTTGGTCTGTGTCTGTGAAGTCATATGTCATGGAGAGATCAAGGATAATTTAAAAACTCCAGTCCACTGAGCATTCAGTCTTGCTCTCCTAATCTTCAGGCAGGAAGTCTTTCTTCCTGAGATTTAGCTCAGAAGATAGGAGCTTCCATGTGGTAACATATTCCTGGGGAAAGCATTTGGATAGCGCCCACAGCTGTGGTTCTTTGTTTTTCTCCAACCCAGGGCATTGTACTAGAAATTGAGGATTATTACTTGGGAGCTAATAACACTCTGCAGCCACATGTGAACTGCTAGCCTGTTGGAACTACCTTGCAAATAGTCTATGATTAAAAAATTAAGAAAATACCCATGTGAATTTAGCTAATCTAAGCCCATGCCAGATGATAGTTTTGAAAAACAGCATTAAATTGACATGGGCCAACTGTTTTCACAACTGTGTCAAATAATGTCTTTCTACTGGCCTGAGCCAGTAAAAATAACCTCCTTATAAAAAATGTGTGTTATTAATAAAAGATGAACATTTTAAATTCAGTTCTCCTTGTTCTTTCAAATCCTAATTGCAATTATTTCTTGTAATGATGCAAAAAAATTTATTTTCAAAAAAGTAAACAAACCAATCTTGTTTGACAGTAATATTGACAATATCATTTTTTTCCAGTTGTGATTTGTAAACATTTAATTTAGATAAATTTTGTCCCAGGTTTTACCAATAATTAAATTTGTAAAACAGAATGATATGCCATCTCCTCATCACCTATTTTAAAGAGTCTCTGCATATTTTCTATCGTTTTTTTTTCTGGAAAATATCACAGTTTCCTCACTGATGAGTTAGGGGGTTTGGATGATGGTGAACAAATATCACCCCAGGAACAAAAGTACATGTCTTTTGTGTCATCTTTAAAAATCTCGTATTTGTACTAAAAAACATAAAGCCATTAGTATGTATAGAAAAAAATAGTTTGAGTATAATACACTGCCTTCTAAATTATTATTTGATAATGGTTTAAACATTGCAATTATTTGGCTAGATGAAGTGGTATCATTTTATGTTTTTATTGTGATCTTATTCACATTATACAAGTCACCCACTTCAAGTATACAGTTCAGTTTTTTTCTCAGTATTTTCACAGAGCTATACAACTATCACCATAAGCAATTTTCAAACACTTTCATTAACTCCAAAACAAATTTTATATATATTAACATTCTTTCTCCCACCCAAAGATCTAGGCAATTTACCTCCTGTATTAGTTCATTTTCATATCACTGGTAAAGATATACCTTAGACTGGGCAATTTACAAAAGAAAGAGATTTATTGGACTTACAGTTCCACATGTCTGGGGAGGCTTCACAATCATGGCAGAAGGCAAGGAGTAGCAAGTCAAGTCTTAAATGGATGGCAGCAGGCAAAAGGACAGAGCTTGTGCAGGGAACCCCCCCCCCACCTTATAGAACCATCAGATCTCATAAGACCCATCCACTATCACAAGAACAGCATGGGAAGGACCTCCCACCGTGATTCAGTCACCTCCCACTGGGTCCCTCCCTCAGTACGTGGGAATTCAAGACAAGATTTGAGTGGGGACACAGCCAAACCATATCACCTCCTAACCCCATAACACTTTAGGAAATGACTAATCTACTTTTGGTCTCTACATATTTACCTATTCTGAGCATTTTTTATAAATGGAATGTAAGTAAGTGAACTTCAGTGACTACCTTCTTTTAATGGGCCTAATATTTTTAAGTTCATCCATGTTGAATCAAAACTTTATTCCTTTTAATGGCTGAGTATTTTCTATTATATGTATAAACTACATTCAAATTATCCACTTATCATTGACATTTGGGTGGTTTTCCTTTGGCACTATTGTTCATAATGGTGTTACGAACATTTATGCACAGGTTGTTGTGTAGCTGTCCTCATTTCTCTTGGGTATATGCCTTGGAGTGGAATTGCTAAGACATATTGTAACTGTATGCTAAATATTTTGAGAAACTGCCAAGCTATGTCCAAGATGAATTATTAGACGCTAGAATACAAGCTATGTGGCTGTATGCAACTAGAATACCTGTGTTGGGAAATCAGATACGTTCCCAGTACTCTGCAAGGTAATAGATTGACATTGGTTTATCCAATAGAATAGTTATGGTACCTACCCTTGTGCAGTGTAACAGCTAATAGCTGATTTGCTTAAAGGGTCAAACACAGCAGCAACAAATCTAAGAAATCCCTTATTCTTCATCAAATAAAAATTATGTATATAGTTTACTTCAAATACAAAATGTATGCCGTTTGGCTTTTTTTTTCTGTGTGTATTTATTAATTGGATTTATCTACTAAGCAAACCCTAATCCTCAATTTGGCTCTGTCTTTCTACAAAGACATAGCATCATTTCTATTCTTTGGGCGTATAACTGGAACTGATGAAGAATGTAGTTCATTGAGTTAGAAAACCAGTACATTGCTTTATTTCTGTCCATAGAAAAGTCAATACATTTTCCAGTCCAACTTGATTTCTTTTCATTATGTTGCTGAACATATTTCTATGATCCTACTTGGAGTTATGAGAAAGCACAAGAAACATTAAATGGAAACATTCCGAGATCACATGGCTATATACCCTGGTAGCCTTGGACTTTGTGGACCTCATTTGCATGTGCAACTCCGATTAGTTTAATGAGAAATAATGTTCACCCAGCAGCAAGTGAAAATGGCCTCAAGTCTAAAGTTGCATGCTAACTTGTATTTACTTTTCCCCTATTATTGCTTTTCTTCGATTTGTAATTCAAGGCTCTGGTTTAGATACCTTACAGAGGCTGATACTTCAGTGGTGGGTGGAAAGACACCCATCTATCTTAGATTAATAATGGCCTTAATATGCCTGGAGGCTTTGCTCTTTGTGCCTTATGATCAATTAAACAAGTTTGCTCTTCCATGCCTCTAGGCTCAGACATGAAGTCTGTCCAATATAGCAAGAGCTAGTCCCTATGGCCTTGAGTTAGGATTGCTAAAAAACGCTCAGAACCAGCAGCCAGTAGCTTGCTGGGCTATGTTCACAGCATACAGACCACTCCGCTGCAGCAATTCTGCACAGCTCCAATCTCAAACCCAAAACCAAATCTGAAAGTTTTAACTGCCCTCTGCAATTGGCATTTTATCTAATGGCCTACTGCTTCTCTACTTTGCCCACTTGGTACTGACCTGGACAGTGTTAAAAACAATAGTTGCTTATGTAAATTCAAAATCTGGATGCATTCACATTAAGTGCCATATACCTGGTATCTCTTGGAAAACCTATGATATCTGGCAGTTCCAGGACTATGCATGTGCCTAGCGACAAACAGGAGAAAAAAAGACAGCTTCTGCATCTATAGGGTATGAAATCTGTAGTGCCCATAGTCCTGCTACCTTGGTCTGGCCAGCTTATTTTTATCGGTATGGACCTAGCAAGCATACGAGTTTATGACTCTTAATTCTGTCTACCTCTCATAGATGCATAGTTTTATACTTATCCATTTTATTTGAGCCCAATCATATATTCAATGGCATTTTATACAAACCTCTCTTTCAAAAAATGACTTGAGGATATCCATACCCATTAGAGCAGCAGCTGTTCTTCATGGTTAAGGGTAGGCACTGTGTAGTCAGGCTGTCTTGTTTTGCATCCTACCACTGATGCTTACAAGCTTTATGACCAGGACAAGCCTCTGTTTCTCTGAGCCTCAGCTTTCCCCTTCTGTACAATAGAGATACTAACGTTTCTCTCTACTTAGAGTGACTGTACGGAATACATTAGAGAGTGCAGACGAAGCACTTAGCATGCAGCTTTGCATAAAGGAACTCTCAGTGTTTGCTGTTATTGGTGCTCCTGTCATCACTGCTGGTGCCGTCAATTATTTTGCTCAGCAGCGATGTATACAGCAGGAGTTATGTCAGGCATTGCCACCCACTTCCTTCATTCTAACCTAGTCTCCGTCCTACAGCCAAAATGATGCTTTAACCACAAATCAGATGGTGCTGCCCCTGTTTAAAAGAAATCTTGGTGTCTTCCTCCAAACTATGGCATCCTCAGACATTCGGTTCTCTGTCCACCCTCCTACTTCTGTGTGATATCTCATCTTCCAGCTCCAACTGAGGTAAGAAACTGGCAGGACTTCTTTTCTAATCACAACTCTGCTGACCAAAACAGGATCTGGTTCAGATGGGATGAAGTGAAGAAACTGCTAAAACCAGCAGATGGTGCTGAAAACAACCCTTAGCTGCCATCACTGTACATTAGCATTAGACACTCCCACCAGAGCTATGACAGTTTACAAATACCATGGCAACAACCAGGTAGTCACCACTCCTTTCCATGACAGTGACCTGGACGTTACCAGCCCTTTTCCAGAAAGTTTGAAATAACCCACCTTCAATTTGCATTAACCACCCCTTACTTTGCATGTAATTGAAAGTGGGTAAACTTGGTATGAATACAGTTGCCAATAGCCTATAGGCTGCTGACTCTGGGCACATTGACTATAAGTTAGCCCTGCTCCACAAGAAACAATATCATTCAATAAATGATTGTTGTTTAACACCATTAGCTCCCCCTTGAGTTATTTCCTGGGCGAAACCAAGAATCCTCCCAGGCTAAGCCCTAGTTTTGGGGCCCATGTGCCCTGTGTCATTGCCACAAGGATCCTCTTCACTTCCTGGTATTGCCCACAGTGTGTCTTGCTGCCAGCCCTTTAGACGTGCTTTCCCCTCTTCCTGGAACTCCTGTCTCTTCCCTCTGCATCTTCGTATCTTCTACTTTTCGATTCATTGTAGTGAGATCAATAATCAGTTTCTCATGCAAGAATTCCCCAACTTCCTTAACAAGTACACATTCTTTCATCATGAACTTTTAAGAAATTTTTTTAATTTTAAATTTTTATGGGTAAATATAGGCAAATGTATTTGTGGGGTACATGAGATATTTTAGTAAGGCATACAATGTATAATAATCACATTAGGGTAAATGGAGTCTCCATCCCCTCAAGCATTTATCATTTCTTTATGTTAGGAACATTCCTGTTATACTTTTACTTGCTTTATGATGAGCTTTTAGGACTTGATCTTTCATGATTTATACTTGTTAGTGTCATTATTTGGTACCAGTATACTCCAATGCAGTGCATGCCCCAGGAGGAAATCCTTTACTGTCTAGCCCAGAATTTGGAACCTCACCAGTGAGCAATAGATATTTGAGTGAATAATTAGTAATGAATTAATAAGACTACAGCAGACTCACATTTAAATACTCAAACTCACTGTAAATAAAATTCTGTAATAAATCCTATGTAAAGCAAATCACCTACCTTGAAACTGAAGGGTAACACTCATTTCAGAATACGAGGTTTAGTGATAATAAGGTCCATCTGAAATGCTGATATTTGGGGAAATATAAAAAGTGAGCCTTGTGATAGCTGGAGTTCTTTGGCTGAAAATAACTTTCTATTTCTTGGGCTACTGAGGAGGGCCTAAATCCCAGGAATTATCTTTGTTGTGTCCAGAAGATGAACAACTTTATTCAACATAAAAGTCTCTGAGAAAATGAAGAGAATTCTGTTTTCTCCTTTCCCCTATATAATGTGCTTCAATATTTAGAGGTCTAATTGAAACACTGAAACCCCAGAGATGTGAAGAGTCTCTGCAACTCACATTAGGAATTTCTTATCAATTGATCCTACTCAAATGAAACTGATTTCTCCCTCACTTAAAGATGTTTACAGCACACATTTCAACAGGCATGTGATAAATACTGTTAACATTATATGCTATATTCATTCTTCTTTTCTTTATTAAGGTGAGTAACTCATATTCTATTAAAAAGCAGGAATCTGGCTGATTGTAGTAGGTCTCACCTGTACTCCCAGCACTTTGAGAGGCCGGGACAAGGCAGATAACTCGAAGCCAGGAGTTCGAGACCAGCCTGGGCACCATGGTGAAACCCTGTCTCTCCTAAAAACAAAAATGAGCTGGGTGTGATGGCGCATAACTGTAGTCCCAGCCACTCGAGAGGCTAAGGAGGAAGGAATGCTTGAGCCTGAGAGATCAAAGTTGCAGTGAACTGAGATCCTGATACGGTACTCCAGTCTAGGTGACAGAGTGAGACCCTGTACCCGCCGTATCCCCCACAAAATAGCAAGAACCGTGTTTTTTCCTTTAGCTTTCTTTGCAGTAGTAACTGTCCATTTGACACAATTTTGACAAATGATTACTAAGCATACGTCTCCAGTGGAGATGGGGCTTCCTGGAGAGCTTTTGTGACACTGATACCTGGGAGACCTAACTGATATTTCTCTTCCATATTACCCTTGTTTTGCATGGAATGAGGTTGTAATGACTATAGAGGCAGCACACATCTTAAAGATCATGAGGAACAAATAAAAATAATTGCATAGCCATACTCTTTGACTCCATTGAGCTTCTGAATGAATGCCAGCATGCTCTAGAATTTTGCATGAGAGAACTATCACCTCTCTTTATGGAATGCTTGTGGAATTTTCCCCATTACTTGCAATAAACAACCCCGATCAATAGAAAACCAGGAAACTCATCACAATTTGCCATAGACGATAGTTAGTGATGCATATTTCCATTTGTTCTTCCAGATGGAAAGTTCTTAGGGGATAAAAACTATTATTTGGGCCAGACGTGATGGCTCATGCCCGTAGTCCCAGCATTTTGGGAGGCAGAGGTGGATGGATCGCTAGGTCAGGAGTTCAAGCCCAGCCTGGACAACATGGAGAAACCTCATCTCTACCAAAAATACAAAAATTAGCAGGGAATGGTGGCACATGCCTCTAATCCCGGCTACTCAGGAGGCTTAGTCAGGAGGATCACTTGAACTTGGGAAGCAGAGGTTGCAGTGAGCCAAGGTTGTGCCATTGCACTCCAGCCTGGGCGACAGAGTAAGACTCTGCCTCAAAAACAAAAACAAAAACTGTGATTTGTTCACCTGTGGATCCTTATGGTGTCTTGCTTACAGTATGCTATTTTACTTTGGAAGCTAACCCCGAGGTGATGAATTAAGAGGTAGTTAGGCCTTTGGGAGGTGACTGGGTCACCAGGCTCTTTCCTCATGAACTGACTGAGTGATCTTATTGAAGAGGCTGAGGGAACATGAGGGGTGTTGTTCTCACCCTTCTGCTATGTGAAGACACAGATGGAAGGTGCTGTCTTTGGAACAGAGGAGAAGCCCTCACTCAACACTGAATCTGTTGGTGCCTTGATCTTGAACTTCCTGGTTTCCAGAACTGTGAGCAATAAAGTCGTGCTGTTTGTAAATCACGCAGTCTAAGGTATTTTGTTATAACAGCCCAAACTGACTAAGGCGCCCAATTATGCCATTTTTGTCATTTTTACATCTGGTTCTATCAATTTATTACCATCCTGGATAGGTGCTATTTTTTTCCTGCTTCTTTTCATGACTGATAATTTTGAATTGGGTGATAGACATTTTAAATCTTATATTGTGGGATGATGGATATTTTTATATCCCCATAAATATTCTCTAGTGTGTTCTGAAACACAGTTTTGTTACTTAGAATAAGTTTGCTTTCTCCAGACTTGCTTTTAAAGTTTGTTAATGTGAGTTTAAATTATATTTTAATCTGATGAAAATTCACCCTCCTACAAGATGAGCATCCCTAATCTGAAAATCTGAAATTCTAAATGCTCCGAATTTGAAAGTTTTTGAGTACCACATGACACCACAAGTTACTCTGAACACGTTATTTATTTTCACTGTATTAATGGCATGTTATATTTTTTAGTTGTTAAGTATTTACATGTGAATAAGTATAAGAAAATATTTGGGCCAGGTATGGTGGCCCATGCCTGTAATTCCAGCACTTTGGAAGGCCGAGGGAGGAAGATTACTTGAGCTCAGGAGTTCGAGACCAGCTTGGTCAACATAGAGAGATCTGAAAAAAAGTAGTAATCCACCATGGTGGTGCATGCATGTAGTTCTGGGTACTCAAGAGGCTGAGGCAGGAAGATGGCTTGAGCCTGGGAAATTGAAGCTTCAGTGAGAAATGATTGTACCACTCCATTCCAGCCTGGGCAAAAGAGGAAGACCTGGTCTCACAGAGAGACAGAGGAGGGCAAGAGAGAAAGACAGAGAGAGAGAGAAAGAGAGAGAGAGAATAATTGCATATCAGTAGCATACAAATTCAGAATCAGGAATGATAGCTTTGGCAAACATTCACAGACCGTCCACCATAGGTTGCTGAGAGAGTGACACCTTGGCTTTCTGTTCAATGTACACAAACTTATTTTCATGCACAGAACTATTAAAATACTGTATAAAATTACAATGTTGTAAAAAATATTGTATAAAATTACCTTCAGGCTATGTGTATAAGGTGTTTATGAGACATAAATAAATTTTGTGTTTAGACTTGTATCTCATCTCCAGGATCGCTCTCTCTCTCTCTCTCTATATATATATATATATATTTTTTTTTTCAAATTTTATGCGTGTGTGTGTGTATATATATATATATATATGTATGTGTGTGTGTGTGTATATATATATATATATATATATGAGATAGATACACACACACAGACACACATAAAATCTGAAAAAATACTGAAAATCCCAAATGCTGTGGTCCCAAGTGTTTCAGATAAGGAATACTTAACCTGTACCAAGGGAATAGCTTTCTGAAGACTCTATTTGATTTCCCAATTATTAAGAGGCATTTACATTTCTGTCTAGTTGGAGCAAACTCTAATCCAAAGCCTGTATGACTGCATGCCTTCTGAGTCTAATTCTGCCTACTTCTTTCTAGGCACCCCTCTCTGGCCTCAGATGGTTTGCAGAATGGAACTCAGACAAAGACTCCGGGGAGTCCTCTTCAAGTGTCAACAAAATTGTTCTGTGTGGCTCTTCCACTCTTGTTATTTTTCTCACAGCTAATCATTATCTTGGCTTATCTAAGCTACATCTCCTCAACTCAGTGAAACCATAGGCCATTCTCTTCTGTGCTGCAGCCTACCTAACCTCCTAATAATTGGGATAATTACAGGGTTTACTTGTTCCTGTCTCTGGGATCAGTGTCTTGCACTACCTGTTATCCAATGCATAGAAATTAGTTTTTCATTTGTTTGTTTTTGTTTTTCTTGTCGTTTTGTGTCAGAAGGTTAAATTCAGTCACCATACTCCTTTGCAACCAGAAGAAATGTGCCTTTTGCAATTATTTTAGAGAAGTACTTGTAGTGATCAGTATTCTGGTATCCACAAGAATACTGAAAATTATTCCAAAAATTTCTTTCTTTTTTTAGATGGATGGAGTTTCACTCTTATTGCTCAGGGTGGAGTGCAATGGCTCGATCTCAGCCCAATGCAACCTCTGCCTCCAGGGTTTGAGCCGATTAATACCCCTGGAATTGCACAGAAAATAGATAAGGACCTTTCCCTCCAAACATACTATACACTGAAGGCTCTAGGCTAACAGGCCAAGGCCAGAGATGTTGAAGGAGGCTGGATCCCCCAGACGACGTACCTCTTCAGAATTGCAGACGGCCCCAACCCGAATTCTTATGGGCATCCCAGTGAGTGGGCACCATGTTGAAGACCCTTCTCCAGGCCTCAATTTCTCTCTTCTCTTTTGTACTTTGATCTCTGTTCTAAAATCCTGCCTTTTATAGGGACAGCTGGAGCATGTGGGGAGATGTTGGCTCAAATATTTCCTGTAGATTGTCCATTTCAACTCCAACTGAGCCACTGTTCTCAACAGAGCACCCGGAGAGGTGGAAAGCAGCCGTGCGCTGAAATGTTTAAGGAACGCCAAAAATGCTTTGGAATCTTGATCAAGACATCTGGTGAAACCATCTCTAACATAAAATCTAATTTGAGATGAAATATAACTGTATGTAAATAAAATGCATCTTAAGTTGGTACCGCAAAGTCCACTAACTATAATTTAATGACTTATTCGTTTTAAATGTTTGAAGTAAAAGATGATTTACAACTATATAAACTATCAAATATTAACTTAAAAAATAATTTTGTTTTTAGAAAACAGATACAAAGAATAAAAATGATAAACAAGTAGAATTAAAAATAAAATGTAGCTGAATACAAATTAGTTCTACAAAAATCAATAACATAACAATATCATAATAATCATAAAAAGGACATGAAAATGCAATTGGGAAAAATATCTCTAAAGTGCCAAATTTTATGTAATATCTAGAAAAAATGAACAAAATCTTCAGTCTTTCCTTATGAATTTAGCTGTCCTTAGAGATACAGTCTTAGACCTGAATTCTTACTCTTGAGATAAGTCTGTATGTCCTGATGTCTGCTACCATATCTCTTCCTCTCCCTGGATTAGCAGAGAATGCAAAGCAAACACCTCTCTATAAAATTACAAAACTATTAAAATTCAGTATATAAACTCTGAAATGATTAGTAAGGAATATTTACAATATTTATATATCATCAAAATGTTGGCAGTTTACACAATCAGAGGTAAATGACATTCTGATCATATTTTCTAATTTAATTTGCATATTTATTTGTGGTTTTTAACTCTAATTCAATTTCTATGTGAAATTTTAAACATTATAAAAATCAGAAGATTTTTTGCAGTTTTATATGGCTTTTATATTATTATAAAGGAGATAAAAAATCATAATAGAAACTACAAAAACTGAGAACAAAAGAAAATATCAAGTGATAGATAATTTTTATGTGTGCATACATCTCTGTTTATGTGTTTTATGTGCATACCAATGTAATTAAATTTTTTTAAAGAAGAGGAAACGTTTATTGGCTCTGATAAAATAAGCACATTGACTGATGTGCCCCTTTGCTTTGTGGCACATGTCAGCACCAGGAGATAAGCTCTGAGGATTTGTTATTTCATTGTGGCTCTTTCAGGTTGGGGAATTATTTATTTTCTTTTGTCCTTATTTGAGCTGACCTTGATTTCATAACTATGAAGACAGTAAAATTCATCTTTTGTCTTACAAGGTATATGACTGCTTCATACTTTCATCATTTTTTAGACTGTATTATGAAAATATAAGGGACTAAATCAAGTACATTTGTCTAATCATCCGTTTTGTCTTGGATGCAGCAACATTGCTATGTCTATTCATCATTAAATGGCAAAAGTGTAATCATATACTCTCACTTAAGTACAAGAAAGACTTGGAAATACAGTTTCCTGTGAACCCAGAAAGAGGAGACTGTAGGATACAGAAAGCTCGCTGCAGTGTCTAAGTGATGGGTTTGCCCTACAGATATACACGCTGTTTCCCAATAGATCTGTCATATTTTTAACATCTTCTCATGGTTGATAATGTTGGTCTATAACCAATACATAGGAAGTTTTTGAAATTAAGATTATTTTTAATATGCTTTTTCCTTTGGCATAACAAGCTGTAGAGATAAAGCTGTAAGTCCCTGAAGCTGTCTTTACTAATAAGCTGAAGAAACATTATAAATATGAATGTCCCAAACAGAAGGCAGATCTGATGACACCTTTAACTACTGCCTCCCCAAGCTAACTTTGCCTGAAGGCTGTCATACACCTGGATTTTCCAGTTATATGAGACAATTTACATTTTACAATTTTAAAGTTTAAAAATACATGGGTGTTTTAAAAATATTATATCTTTAATCCTCAAACATGGGTGTCTATCAGTGCTTACAACAGTGATCTACAGATTTAATGCAATCTCAAAATTCCAATGCATTTTTTTACATGTCAAGTAATTTTATTTTTGTTTATCCTTCAGCTTTCCATCTTCTTTCCTTGAGCAGCATTTGTCTTGTTTTGATACTTACCTAAACTCATATTAGAAATGTAGTGCAAATTACTTAGCGATTCCACTTTGAATCTGTCGCCATATGACTAAGATGTTTTGAATATAGGCCTATCCATATGCCATATAAAACTTCAGGAACTCATACTGTCTCTTCTTTCACAGAAATTTTACTTCTATCCTGATGTAGTTGAGTTGATTAAGAAAATTAAAGGCCATGGGCTTTCATAAACATGACAAAGGGAAAAACTTTTCCAACTACCTCTATGCAATAAGAAATCTTTCTTTCAAGTACCAAATCAATTTCTTCACCCCTATAATGTATTCTATATAATTTGATAGCTTTCAAATATAATACATTAATAACTAAATATCATAAAATTATGACTATGAAAATAGAATAAATGAAATAATTCAAATAATGAGTAAAACTAAAAGGACATTTATTATGAATTTTGAAATCAGTATATGATTATATATTTATTACTATACATACATAATATCACAGCCAAGAAGGTTAACTATAATTTCAAATTTTCAGCGACTTGGGCTATTCTATCACATTTGAAAATATTCACTCTTACTATTTACTTCAAACAGTGACCTATACATTTGTTTAGACAATAATATTTAAGGGCCTTTTCTTTTTAGGGATAATAAAAAATTAAATGACGTAGTAAAGATTCTACTAGAGAAAATTTACTTTTTGAAAATTGCTTCTGCACTGAAGACCTGTAAGTTAATTTTCAAATCTTCCCAAGACCTCTCTGTTCAAAGAAATATCAGCCTTGTAATAATTTATATGAGTACTTTACAAATCAAAAATTAACCCACAAGACCGTTACCATAATCACTAATTTTAGCAAGCCTCCCAAATATTTTCTATATCATTTTTCTTGATTAAAAAATGTCAATAATATGGACACACTCTTAATATAACAGTCTATTGAATTACATCAGTTTCCCATCAACCCACCAAAGTCATTTAATAATTATATCGGCTATTTCCACTGATCGGGGAGAGGTTCTTCCACTAAGAGCTCCCATGGTTTCCACTGCCTCATGTTTCTCGCCAGACTTAGTTCATTTGCAGTGCGAAGAATCACCTCTTGTACTTGACCACCTAGAAGTTGATCTTTTAATTTCTTAACATCTGGTTCCACTTTACCCATAGCCAGCTTCTCCTTTATAATCTGTTCTGTATACTTTCTTTATGCTGCATTTTTAGGGATTTGCTCAAGAACATCAGGAATCTTTGTGCACCATATTCTTAGCTGCTTTCATTTTAGCAGTCCGACTGTAGTTGCTTTGCTCCTGTGGACTCCCACATACAGCCGGTCCCACAGGGCCGAGTGGTCTTCTTCAGTATACTCAACATGACAGTGCCCCCAGTGCATTTTTTACAGAATCTGTTAAAAAAAATTCCTAAAATGCAAAAGGGACTGCAACAGATTCAGATAGCCAAAGCAATCTCAAGTAAGAAGAACAAATCTGGAAGCATCACACTTTCTGATTTTGCAACATGTTAAAATGCTAGAGCAATTAAAGTGGTTAGTAATGACATAAAAGCAGACAGGTAGACCAATAGTAAGAACACAGAGCCCAGGAATAAATCCACACATTTACTGTCGACCAATCTTCATCAAAGTTTCTACAAACACACAGTGGGAAAAGGATAGTCTGTTCAATAAATGGTGTTAGGAAAGTCAGATATCCACATGCAGAAAAACGAAATTGGACCGTTATTAAACATTATATACAAAAATAAGTTCAAAAGGATTAACTATTAAATGTAAGACAGAAACAAAATAACTATAAGAAAACAGAGAGAAAAGTCTTCTTGATTTTGGTCTGGGTAAAGATATTTTGGATGTCACATCTAAAGCACAGACTGAAAAAGTAAAACAGACAAGTAGGATTGCAACAAACTAAAATGCTTCAGTGCAGCAAAGGAAACAATCAACAGATTGAGAATGCAATCTAAGAGAGGAAAAAATATTCACAAACTATACATTTGGTAAAGAGTTAATATCCAAAATATATAATAAACTCAAACAACTTAATGACAACGAAAAAAAAAAAACAAGTTAAAAAGTGAGCAAAGGACCTAAATAAACATTTCAGAAAAGATATATGGTGGGTGAATCATGAGGTCAGGAGTTTGAAACCAGCCTGGTCAACATGGTGATACCCTGTCTCTACTAAAAATACCAAAAATTAGCTGGGGGTAGTGGCAGGCACCTGTAATCCCAGCTACTTGGGAGGCTGAGGCAGGAGAATCACTTCAAGCTGGGAGGCGGAAGTTGCAGTGAGCCCAGATCATGCCACTGCACTCCAGCCTTGGCGACAGAGTGAGACGCCATCTCAATATATATATATAAAAATATATATTTTATATATAAATTTATTTTATACATTTATATATATATATATAATATATATATATTTAAAATTTATATATATTTTATATATAAATATATATAATATATATATAGACACAAACGGCCAACAGGCATATAAAAAGGCGCTCAACATCACTCATCATCGGGGACAGGCACATCAAAACCACAGTAAGATACCACCCACAACTGTTAAAATGGCTATTACCAGAATGACAGAAGACAATTGTGGGCAAGGAGACAGGGAAAAGGAAATTCATGTATGCTGTTGACAGGAATGTAAATTGGTACGGCCATTATGGAAAGCAGTATGAATCTTCTCCTCCCTAAAAATAGAAGTAGTACATAACCCAGCAATGTCTCTGCTGGGTAGCTATCTGATGAAATTTAAACCAGTATGTTGAAGATAGATATATCTGTACTTCCATGTTCACTCCGGCATCAGTCACAAAATCCAAGATACAGAAAACAATATCTGTTAACATGAGAACAGATGAAGAAAATGTGATAAACACAAATTTACTCACATATGTGCATGTATCTGTCAATATGTATATACACCATACACATATACAATCCTGCTCCACATAACTCCACTTCAGTCAATGACTATACAGCAGAGCTAAAAAATCTGTATCATCTAGTGATGTTGCTGTAGTAACATCATAGCACACATTTTTCTTTCTTTCTTTTTTTTTTTTTTTTTTTTTTTTTGTAAATTTAGCATAGCCTGGCCAGGCTCGGTGGTTTACACAAGTAATCCCAGCACTTTGGGAGGCCAAGGTGGGTTGGTCACCTGAGGTCAGGAGTTTGAGATCAGCCTGGCCAACATGGTGAAACTATCTCTACTAAAAAACACAAAAATTATCTGTGCATGGTGGTGCATGCTTGTAATCCCAGCTACTCTGGAGGCTGAGGCAGGAGAATCACCTGAACCCAGGAGGCAGAGGTTGCAGTGAGCTGAGACTGAGCCATTGCACTACAGCCTGGCAACAAGAGAAACTCCATCTCCAAAAATAATAATAATAATAATTTAGCATAGCCTAAGGATACAGTGTTTATAAACTCCACGGTAGTGTGTATTAATGTCCTAGGGCTTCACATTTACTCCCTCACTGACACACCCAGAGCAACTTGTAGTCCTACAAGATCCATTAATGGAAAGTGCCCTAAGTGTACCATTTTGAAATCTTTTATAGTGTATTTTTACTGTATTTTTTAAATGTTTAGATATGTTCAGATATGCAAATATTTACCATTGTGTTACAATTGTCTACAGTATTCAGTAAAGCATCACACTGTACATATTTGTAGCCTAGGTGTATAGTAGGCTATATCATCTAGGTTTGTGTAAGTCCAGTCTGTGATGTTTGCACAAGGAAGAAATCTTCTAAGGATGCACTTCTCAAAATGATCCCCATAATTAAATGATGCATGACTGTATATGTGCATATATACATACACATAACATATGAATACATAATATATATGTGATGAAATATTATGTATGTACATAAATAATGGAATATCATATGGCCTTTAAAAAGAAGATAATCTTGTCAATTGCAACAATATGCATAAACCTGGATGACAATGTTAAGAACACAATATGTTTCTGAAACCATCTATAAAATTTCTGCTCTCCCCTCCAGTAAAATAAGCCAGATATGAAACGACAAATACTGTGTGACTTCATTGTATGTGGAAAGTGAAATAGTCAAACTCATAAAAACAGACAGTAGAATGGTGGTTGCTAGGGGCTGATGATGGATGAAATAGGAAATGCTGGTCAAAGGGAGCAAACATGAATTTATAAGATGAACACATTCGGGACATCTGCTGTATGGCAATGTAACTGTAGTTAATGGTAGTAAATTGCACACCTGAAATTTGCAAGAAGGTAGATCTTAAGTATTCTCTCAACAACATACACATATACACGAAAGGTCATTGTAAATAAAATGATAGATGTGTTGATTATAGTGATTATTTCATAATGTATTTGTATATCAAAACATCAAGTTGCATAATTTACACTATGTTTGTATCAAGTTGCCCACATTAATTATATATTTAAATATATATATACATAAATTTTTGAGACAGAATCTCACTCTGTCACCCAGGCTGGAGTGCAGTGGCACAATCTTAGCTCACTTGTACCTCCATCTCCTGAGTTCAAGCGATTCTCCTGCCTCAGTTTCCCAAGTAGCTGAGATTACAGGTGCTTACCACCACACTCAGCTAATTAAAATATATAATTTTATTTGCTAGTTATATCTTAATAAAGCTGGAAACAATTTTCTGCATAATAGAGGCCCATAGTCAATGTAATTATAAATCTTTTTAATAAAGCACAATAATGTGGCATAAACCTTTGATTTTTACTAAATATATATATACATATACACACACATATAGTTTCAGTACTGAAGAGGATTTTAGAGATCTCTCATTTCCTGTGAAGATAAACTGAGGTCCAGCAACATGATTTGGCCTGACAAGAAACACACACATCCTACAACCTCAATTACAATCTAATATTATTGCTAGTACTTCAGGATAGTCTTGAGTGATCTTGAGCAGATATTGGGAGTAATTCAAGGAGAGTGAATTTACCACTCCCTGTTTTCATAGTACTTGACACTCTACTTAAAATGCATTTGAGATCTGGAGTCTCTGACAATGACTGCTTCCCATAGCAAGTGAACTGTGCTGAAGAGGAGGAAGTAGAAATTTTCTAGGTATTTTCAGAAGCATACTCCATCAGTAACATTGTCATATTCTGCCTGTACTTCCAATGGTAAATTTCAGTACGCTTACTTAGATGTCACTGTTTTAACCTAGTCTTTCTGGAACAAAGGAACTATATGATGCATATGGGGTTTAGAGAAGGGAGTAATGAGGCAAAAATAACAGATTTAAGTCATTTAGCTGCAAATGAAAATATGTTATTTCAGACATTAAGTCTCTAGACCTTTCCCCGGTGCCCAGAATTCATGTTTTCACAGTTGGAAAGATCAAAAAAAGAAAATAGGACATTTATCTTAAGATTCTTCAGAACAGACACAAATTAGGCAAATATTGTGGTTGTCTCAATTTACTTTGCTAAAATATTCATCTAAATTTAATTAGTTTGTCTCCTGTGTAACTTTGAATGTAGCTGTATCACCATGAGGGCTTGGGCATTCTGATTAGAAAATTAATCATCCGCGATTTAAACATGGCCCTTTTAAAAGCGCCTTATCCCACCAGCCTAAATCACCGAGCTAACAGTCACACTGCTTTCTAGCATTTCCTTTGATGCCAGATTCAAATGTATTCTCATCTTTATGATGATTATGTGTTTCATGCAAAGTCTTCAAAACTGAAGCGTTGGGGTTTTTTTCCACTTCAGCCCATCACTGCATTCTCGACATGAGATCTGCCTTTGAATACGTATTTAAAATATTCTGGCTGGGCATGTTGGCTCATGCCTGGATTCCCAACAGTTTGGAAGACCGAAGCAGGAGAATTACTTGAGCCTAGGAGTTCAAGACCAGCCTGGGTAACTCTTTCTAAAACAGTAAAAATTAGCCAGGCACGGTGGCTTGTGCCTGCAGTCCCAGCTACTCAGGAGGCTGAGGTGGGAGGATCACTTGAGCCCGGGAAGTCGAGGCTGCAGTGAAGTGATCCATGACCACACCACTGCACCACTCCAGCCTGGGTGACCTCGTCTCTGAAAACAACAACAACAACAAAATTCCTTTCATAGCTATTCATTTCAGTTGTTTCTACGGAACTTGAATATTTTCTACACTTCAAGTGACAAATCATGAGTGTGTGTTGTGTGTGTGTGTACAAATACATACAAATATAGTATACATACACACACACACGTGCATGTGCATACACACACACATAAATAGGAGAAGCTTGGAAAGTCAGGAACAACCAGTGGAAAGGCTTTAGCATGTTTACCCGTCTTTCCTGCATTCTTTAGCCATGAATGGCATTGGGTTGCAGGCATATGAAAGAGCTCTGACTCTCAGTATCTCCCAGTCATGTTTATCAACCCAATAGGCCTTGAAATATATTCTATTGCTTAACTTTTCAAAAGGATTACTATGATAACATGTTACAATTGAAAAAATACAGTCTTTTTATAAATATGCTGCTACAAATACACAGTTTAGAGGTCCAAAAATATTATAGATCTCCCCAAAGTAAAACTAGATGGCTGATTGCTTCAATTCAAAAAATTATTAAAAAGAATGTGTTTTTAAAAGTGTTTCTAGGCCTTCCAATCTACATAGGAATAGCTGAGGAGTTTCTGTTATCCTACTTTCTCTAATTATGAGAATAATGAGAATAAGCCAATATGATAATAATTTAAAACAATGGAGTCTTTAATTTGTGACAAACTATTCATATGAATTATCTAATTAAATAAATACTGAAAATAGTCCTGAAAGATAAACATTTGTCTCTACTTTTCATATGTACCACTAAAACCTAAAATGCAATTAAAAAAAAAGAGAAATAAATAAAAAATACAAAACTGAGGCAACTTGTTAAGTGCTGTGAATACTGTCCAATGGTATAAAACCCTGATATTGATTCAGGTGATCTGAGATTGGCAGACCCCCTGACGTCTCCACTTGGACACTTTCTGCTCCATTGGTTTTAATGCTGTATACCATGTTTTACAAGCATATATTATGTAAACATTGTAAAACCTAATCAAGTACGGTAGAAAACCCCAGTAGGATAGCATATTAAGTTTACACAAGAAGTTTAAAATATACCTTATCTACTCTATCTTAGATCTATATAGTATCTATTCCCCTCCATCAACAAACTAGAAATTTCAAGAGAGAAGAGATTAAGTACTCATTTAGCTGGGGGGATGGGGGTTATGTTTTTCGGTCACATCATCAATTTAGTATTTTGTTTCTATATAGCTGTCTTTGTACTAATCATAGACATGGTTATTGTGGGAAAAAAGCAATACTCACAACTCCTTCCTTATTTTGAAATTTCTGGAATTCTCTGCTAAAGTCAGATCCATCAATCCTTTCATACAGCTAATTTTTCTTCTTTCAGCGCATGTCTTTGGTAATGCTTCTCACCCATGTTTGCAAGTAACAGCAGATAGAAAGAACTCATTTGATGTGGTCATGACGTAGTTAATTAAGCAAGAGGGAAAATAAATAAGAAATATAGCCATTACTTTTGATGAGGCAATAACCATGTAACTAAAGTCACTAATTCCTCAAGAATATTCATCACACACAACTACTGAGTTTTTTAGAGGATGCATTTTTTCCTTTTTATTTGAGATATATCAAAATTGTTTTTATAAAGTAATCAGTCATTGTAGCCATAATGCCATATGTAATATGAGAAATAAACTTTATAGTGTTATATTCCTATACTTTTGAAGACTATTATAGAAGCCAATGTTACTTACCTTGACCAGATACACTGTATATGCTAAAGTCCATTCACATGTTATTGTCATGACTCTGAGAGATCTAGAAACATACCCCTTTTTCATGCTTTTCTTTCAGTTGGGTTCAACAAACTTTTTCACTATCATATATCTGGAAATTTATGGATAGAAACCAAAAAATGGTCATCACATACTTAATGTTAGAAATTGCATATTTTATTATGTAGATGTTTGCCACAGGTTATGAAGTTTCAGTAAGGATGAATACACTTTGTAGCTCTAAATATAGCATGGTGACTATAATTAACAACACTGTATGGTATTGCATATTTGAAGGTTGCTAAGAGAGTAGACCTTCAATGCTTTCACCACACATACATACACACTCACAAAAGTAACTATGTGAGGTCTATATGTTAATTAGCTTGACTATTGTAATCATTTCACAATGATCATGTTTGCTCACTGTATATCAAAACACCACATTGTACACCTTAAACATATAAATTTTTTTAAAATTATACTTCAATAAACCTTGGAAAAATAAATGAAATAAATCTTCTTTGGTTACAAAAAAAGCAATCATGTAAAATAGGGACCATTAGAACTTTTTGTTAAAAGTAAACTTGATATTAATGAATAGAATACATACCCTAAAGTGCTCAAAGCATAAGTATTCAGGTGCATTTAATGTAAGGGACTAAGCTTAATATGTCAGATTGGATTTTAAAACTGTATGCTACTTATACGAGGTATACATTTAAAATCAGAACACAAAAAGTATGAAAGTCAAAGGATGAAAAAGTACATAACACAAATTCAAATATATAGCTATATTAATATCTGAACAAGTAGTAAATTAAGACATATGATTATAATTAGAAAATCACTTTTATAATGAGAAAGTATCAATCCACCAGGAAAAAAAAATAATTACTCTCAACTTCTATGTGACTAGTAGTGTAGCCTCAATATATATAAAGCAAAAATTACATAAAGAAAAGGAAAAATAGGCAATAGAGTTCAATACACTGGAAGATACAATAATTCAAAACTTGTATGCATCTAGTAACATAACCTCAAAATGCATAAATCAGAAATTAACAGAAATAAAGTATATATAATTGCACACTTGTAGATTACACACTTATATGCCCTTTTCTTGGGAAAGTAACAGAGTTCACATGCCTGAAAGGTGGCTGCTTTGGGATTTGAGATGAGTTTAATCAAAACCCAGACATGTCCCAACCACATTTGCCTCCTTCTTCCCTCCCTGGCTTTTTAATCTTCATTTACTTCTATATTTGGTTTTCTCAATGCTAAGTTCATGATTTTGAGGAAAGAATTAGTGGCAATTTACTGTTGTAATTCCAGAAACACATGCGTGATACCTTCATGTCGTAAGCAATAAATATTTGAGGATGAAATAACACTAGTGTATCATGCCAATAATCTTTTGTGGTGAGAGAATCATCATTTTGTTTTAAACATTCCAGATATGGTCCTTTGGTAAAAATTCTCACTTTTTTTTTATAGTGAGATGGAATATGCCACACTTGGGGAGAGATGTTTGGGCATTCTGGGCTGGTATCCGTGCAAATGCTTGAATAGTTAATCACTTATTTTGTATTCATTATTTATCCAAATGAATGAATGCTTAACTTAACCCGTTATCCTTCATTTTGCCATCCACCATTGTTAAGAGCATCTTGAATGATTTCAGTATACATATAGAAGAAAGGAAAATTACTGCTTTCAGAGCCAAACCGTGTGTGTGTGTGTGTGTGTGTGTGTGTGTGTAAAACATATCCAGTTTTATAGACAAATTGTCAGTCTGAATATTGGCATTTTTATTTTTTCAGATGTCTGGTTAATACATTGCTCACCAAATAACTTTGCACTAGTTAAGTCATCCTCAATAATGGCTTCTTTACATTAAAATAAATATTGCGAACTATTTGTTCTGACCAATAAGTTCTTCTGTGTATCATATTCGTCAATTTTTATGCAAACATGTATTTATATTGTCAGTCTACAGCACTTCACATTACTGAGAAACATACAATAATTCTTTATGATATAGTAATTTTCATTTTGCAAGAACTGAAAGATGCAAGAAAGAGAATGCACAATTACATTGAGTGTTGCTTGCCATTAATACATTCTGAAATCCTTCAGTGGAGAATAATAGATATTCAAATTAAGCAAGCAGATCACACACTACAAAGCTATTTTCAGAAAGATTGAAAACATTTGCACTTTATCAACAAAGAAAGATACAAAACAAGATAAGGGCATATTGAAGGATTCTTCTAATATCCTCCCATGAAAAAACATGAGAATATCAGAAGAAACATATATAGCCAATTTCATTAACTTATTCATTTCAGACTTAAAAAAAGTTTTTAAAAGAATGGCGTGGTTTGTGGTGGTATAATTAAGTAGCTATAAACATTTTTTTCTTTTCATACAGACTTCCAAAATGTGCCTGTAGACAATCAAATTTTTAGCAGGTAATTTATGATAGGCAGTTATATTTAGATTCTGTCCACATTGATATTCTTGAAAGAAAGAAAATGCACAAATATGATAATGGAAGAAAATTATCACAAGCTGAAAGACTTCATAGGATGAAATTTTAGGCATTAGTTATGGAATTGGGTACAATTTTATGATATGTGAGAAGCAAATGCTTTTCATCTCTGAGCATTGATAACAGTAGGAGAGTTTCCATTTATTAAATAAGTATGATATATTAAGAATACAGCTCAAATATTTTATACCTAATATATAATCTTTACAACAACTCTGAGATAACTGTATTCCTATTATAATAATGTGGAAATTGAGCTTCAAAGAGACTGCCATTGCCCCTGGTTATGAAGGAGGCCCTTAAAAGACCTGAATTTTTACTTGGGTCTCATTTAACCTGAAACAATTTCCCTCTTGAAATGTCCATCTGCCTAGCTTTCTTTAGGTCCCTGCTGAACTATCACTTTATTAAAGAAGACATTTAATAAAACACATGTTAAGGAATTTGTGACCTGTTTCCAATCCCTTGGCACCTACCTTATCTGATCCATTGGGTGTGTATGTGTCTTTACGTTTGCTGTCTGTCATGCACCCTAGTTGTCAGCTCCACAGGAGTGAGGCTTTGTTTTGTTTACTTCTCTGTCCCCAGCATGCAGAAGAGAACATGGACCACATGCTTTCAAAACATGCATGAGGAATGAAAGGATGAGTGAATGAATGCATTCAAGATATTGTGCTCTTAAATCCTCTGCTAAATTGTCTGCATGTAATTTCTCCAACTATTAGGTGAAAAATTGTACAACGGGTCACCATGACCCTTGTCAAAAGGCCTCTCCCCACCTCAGTTTCTTTATGTGTAAAACAGAGATAAGGACCCACCTTATAAAAGTTGCTAGAGGACTAAAAAATAATTTAATAAATGTCAGCAATTTGTTAAATATAAAGCATCATGGAAACTCTAGTGAGTTTCCTATCCTTGCTCACTTTTAAAATAAGATGATCACTCCTGGTTCTGTTCCAGAACCAAACGAAAATTAAGTTATTGTCACAGACTGGAGACAAGTATATATTGGCCAGTTCTTAGCATGAGTAATGAGGCTGTACTGCAGTATTTGTTTTATTTATCTACACTGATTGCCAGGTACAGCTGAACTGCCGGTGATTGTCCTCTTTGCTAGATACCTGCTGTTTTCTTCCCTGTTCTGCTCTCCATCCTTCATCCTGCCCTGTTCTTAGATAACCACAAGGAAGCTGACCTGTTTGGACTCTGAGCTTCCTTGTCTGCCGCCTTCTAGTTGTGTTCAGCCAAGGGGAGAGGTTTGGAGCTCAGAACAAAGAGAAGTCAAAGTATTTTATTCTCTCTGCTTCCTCCCTGCAAGTCCACAGCTTGGAGGTGTCTGCCTTCCTCTGTCCAGGCCACAACCCCCAATGAGACTCTTATTGTCTTCTAGGAATAGCTTCCTCTTCCTTTCTGTTTCAAGCAGCAACTTATTCCCGCATTGGGTAGATCCTTCAGGTTTCATCACATCTTGTTGCTTCCCCTGATTCTACCAAGAGCTGTTTAAGGAGTTCCTGCACATGGAAATTTCTGCTTCCCCATTTGAGTGTGACCCACAGCCCTTTCAGGATTGTTACTGATACACTGTATGGTCGACAATTAAGCTAGCACTTGCATATTCATTACTTCATACCACAGGATTGTAGGTGCTTAGGTGCTTTGGAAAAGATAAGGATTTTGTAGAAGAGAACACTAAAGCCCTTGGATGATAATTTGTCTGAAGTCACACAGCACATAAGTAGTATAACTAGGATGTGACCTGAGACGATTTGCCTTCAATAATAGCAGTTTGCCACTTTTAAAATCTTAAACGAGGACCACTTAGGCTAGTGACTGTTCCAATTACAAAGCCAGTGCTGTTGAGGGACTGTGCTAAAGAAAGAAAAAAAACTTCTCTTTCCAAGTTTCAAAGGCAGGAATATCCCAGCTCCAAGCCTCCATCCATGCCCCATCTGGGAATGTACAGTTATTTGTTTAGGTTTCCCACCCACAAGCTCAAAAAAGCCCACTGAAAGCTCTGGGAGGAGGGGGCTTTATTGTGCTCCAGGCAGCCAATCCTGAATCAGAGTAAAAGATCAATCACTCCAGAGGAAGTTTGAAAGAACTCCTTTCATCAGGCGAAAACATGAATGAGGTGGGAATAATTATTCCAGGTGGGAATAACTTAAAACTGCTTCTTGCCTATGCAGACTCCTTCTCTGGATCCCCTCCCATGGCAGTGCCTGGGAGCTCTCTCTCCTTCTCTCTCTCTGCCTAATAAATCACTCTCTGCAAACTCTCTGCCTAATAAATCGCTTTCTGCAAAACTCTTTGGGCCCACAATCTTTATTCAAAAGGTAAGCTCTCCGGGGACCCTTTCCCCATTCTTGGGATAAGAGAGGCCAAGGACCTGGGCACATTGGGGAAAACACTGGAATGGGAAGGGAGCTGAGTAAGCCCCTCTCCTGATCCAGGAACTAGGGGTGTCTTCGGGATGCCCCCTGAGCCTTACCCCCGTCCCCCAGCTACAGTGTTTATTCCCAGATTCGCTGTTCATTAATCACCATTCACTGTGAGAAGGGCTTATTCGAAGTCGTTAGCTGAGCTCTCCAGTCACCCAATGATCCTTAATGCAACAGAAAAGTTTGTTTTTTTGTGCCCCAGCTAATTTGTGCTTGTTAATGTATAATTAGTGTGCAGTATCTTACTTTCTTTTATTGAGACAGTGCGAAACCAGAGGAAGGGATAATTTACACATAATCAAAGACAATTACACATCTTGTTTTGCAAATTAATGGGGATAATAAATTTTCAAAGCCATTTTTACACCTAAGCCTTCTTTTTTTTTTTTTTTTTTTTTTT